>RPOG01004445.1:0-44706 GCA_008086565.1 Thalassoma bifasciatum | reverse complement strand
GCTTTTAAATATTTATCTGCATCTAATGTGCACATGTGAGAACGCTGTACTCTGCATGCTAAGTGTGTTTACGTGTTTGTTATGGTATTGATCATGCTGAACATTACTGTCTGAGTGTTAATGACGTCAGATGTCTTATATTTTTATCCAAGAAACATTCATGATGACATGGCTTCTTGAATCAATAGACATCATAAACTATCATTTATCATCATACATCATAGGAGCCAGGAGGAGATGAACGTGTCGTAAATCTTCATTCAAGAGAAGTATGATTTGACTGGGAGTAAAGTATTTGTTTGATTGACTTTCCTTTTTCCTAATAAAATAAAGGTCAATTTTCTAAAACAAAGTCTAAAATGGTGAAGTGTACTGTGAAACAGGTTTGGGCTGTTAGATGTTTGCAAAGGTAAACTCCAGCTTGATGAATTTTATGAAAATCTGATATATTAATCCCTGAAATGTCAAGCACATAAAAATCTGAAGCACAGGTGGAAAACAATAATGACTCAGAGTCAGACAGCTTGATGGTATTTATTTTACTTTAGCTCTAACATTCTATACAGCTGTTCAATAAAGGTCATTAAGGAATCTTCTAATATGGCTGCAAATCTTCCTATTGACTGTTGATCTAAATACCAGTATCTGCGCTGAGTCTGCGGTCATTCATCACCATCTGCTTCTGAAGTTCTGTTGGAAAAGAGTTCATTTCAAGCAAAGAAATGTTGCATTGAATACTAAATACTTGGGTAGAAAGGTCTCTGGTTTGATGTTCCTAATGTGACCAAACATTAAGAACATGGCCAGAAGCTTGCTAGAAGTGGAAGTAGCCCCCTGCTCCTCATTTAATGGATCTGAGGTCAAAAGCTGAGACAAGTCTTTGGAAAAAGAATCACCTTAATCATATATGTTTGGAAAGACCTGCACATTGCTGATATCTTAACATTGTGAAAATTAGGTTTGGACAGTCTGCGGGTGGTGGATGATGGTTGGATGGTAGAACAGGTGAAGAATAAGCAGACAAAAGACAACATGTTTATAGAATTACTTAACCATTTAGACCTGGTGTTCACATGTTTCCTTTAGAGCTACATTTGACCAGCCTCAAAGATGGAATGATGGATAAATGGATGGTATATGACTGATTGACCATTTGGTGGTTGGATGGAGGGGGGAGAACATGCAAAATAATTCATGAATCAATGAAACGATGGAACAATGATTTTATCGATGGTTGAGTGGATGGATGAGGGATGGATAGATGGACTGAAGAATTTTTGGATAAATGGATGGATGGATGGATGGAGGAATGAATGAATGTTCAGGTAGATTATAGTTGGCTATTACCAATGGGTGAGTTGATGATGGAAGGACAAACCAAATGATGAATGAATGAAAGAATTGGTGATGGATGGATTGATGTATGGATTGGTGGATGGATGGATAAGAGGATCCCTTAGCCTCATATTAAACGATGATTAGTCAGGAGAAGTGGCAGATGGATGAATTGAGGATGGATGGATGAAATAATGGATGAATGGATAGTTGGGAGGACAGGTGGATGGATGGATTGATGAATTGGTGATGGATGGATGGATTAGTGGATGGATGGATGGATGGATGGATTGATGAATTGATGATGGATGGATCAATGAATGGATTGATGAATTGATGATGGATGTTTGAATTTATGGATGGATGGATTGATGAATTGGTGATGGATGGATGGGTGGATGGATGGATTGATGAATTGATGATGGATGTTTGAATTTATGGATGGATGATTGATGAATTGATGATGGATGCTAGAATTAATGGATGGATGGATGTATGGTTGGGAGGACAGGTAGATGGATGGATTGGTGAATTGATGATAGATGGATAAATGAATGAATGAATGGATGAATTGATGATAGATGTTTAAATGGGAGGACAGGTAGAGGGATGTATTGGTGAATTTGTGAATGGGGTGGATGGATGGATGAATCGATGATGCATGTATAGAGAGATGGATGATTGGACGGTTGGATGAACTGCATGATTGCTGAATGCGCCATGTATGGATCAATAAAATAATGATGGACGTGCAGATGGATTGATAGTTAAACTGAGGAATGGACAATAAATGAACAGTTAGACAAATGGATGGATGGATGGATGGATGGATGGACCCTGTTGATATGTGGTTCTGTGTGTCTTGTAGCTTTGCTTTTGTTATGTGAAAACTGCTTTTTCTAAAACTTGAGTGTAATGTTGTTTCAGAAGTAATCAAGTTCCCCTCAACAAAAGAGCAATTATCCCTTTTATGAAACTACGTTTTTTGGCTTTTGTAAGTGTTTGAGTTTATTGTTTCTTCACTTAATTGTCTTCAGCTTCTTCTTTAATTGGCTGTAAAAGCATCACACTGCTATTAATCTGCATTCATTCTCAGGGTTAGACATCCAGGCCTTCTATTTGGATTTTCACCACCACGGTAGAGTCGGTATGATCGGAGCTGTGCTTGTTGAAATCTCTCCACAGCTGATCTCATTTTGTCTACATAAGGTTCATTCAAGGTACAACCAGTAAGTAGCTGAGTGCAAGGACATTAAGCAGAGAGGACAATTGGACCTGCTGTAATCTCTGTGTCCAGGAGATAGACAGCGCTGCGCAGAGTGACCGCTCTGGGAGAGGAGGGGATTACTGATTAGAGTTTGTGTGTGTGTGTGTCTGCATGAGTGTGTGTGTGTAGAGAGAGAGTGGGGAAGGGAGAGAGATGACTGACAGGGAGAGAGAGGAGAAAGGAGACATGATGAGTGGGTGTGTGTTTGTCTCTCTTAGTCCTCTGAGGCTGATTTGTAAAATACAAGTATTTATGAGGGATTGAAAAATCTATAAAAATTGCCTCGGTTATTGCTGGTGCGTGTGTTGCAACCATATTTGGCTATCAGGTATAATGTTATGACAACAGCACATGATGGACAACTTTTTCTGTTATTGTGCTTTTGGCATAGTGGCAGCATTTAGGTATTAAACCAGTCTTTCATGCAGGTATAGCAGAGAATAATAGTGTTTTGTTATTCAGTGGAAAGAGAGCACTTTTTTGGGAACAGCTGCTTTTATTTTGAAAAGGTCCCAGCAGGCAACGGGATTCAAGTTTCTCCAGATCCTTAGAAAATCCCTGTGCAATAGAACATCATCAATTTTCATCCATCATCAGGGTGTGAAAAAGTCATTAAAAGTTTCCAAATGACATCTTCATATATCAAACTTGTTTAAAGTTCAATAACCTGAATCTTTTATTCACTTTGAGAAATGCATCATAATGCCATGATAAAAAAGGATATTTAGCCTGACATGCAGTTCTGAGGGCATAGAAACATTGTGCTGATCCTATATTCATTAATTTGTCAAATAGTTAGAAATAATTGTGTTTTCGTTGTTGTCTGTTATCCAGTGACTTCTTCTTTACCTTTTTTCCCCCTTCCCTCCTGTAGATGACCTGATTCTGCCCCATGCTTGCACAAGGGAACACTTGTTTCTGATTCATGTTCTGCATGTTGATTATGCTTGTCCTGATACAACACCTTCATCAATCAATCCATAATGACAACACTGTCTTCTAGCAAATGATCTTTTCTGAAACTCCGGCCAAAGTGAATATTTTGGATACCAAGGTTTCATGGCTTTGTGTGTACGCTGGTAATCAAAGTTAGTGTCTCTTTTACGTCACACCTTGCCACAAATAAAGCCGTTGCCGTCACACACATGACATCATGGTGAGCATTATTGTTGTGGGTGTGTTAGTTTTGATATTGATGTAAATACTTCTTGCTCGTTTATTTTTTCAAGTGCATCTTAGTTTTTACGTGTTGAGCAATAAAGAGGTTTGGTCTTCAACATAAGATCCAGGAATCATGTTTCAATCTGTCAGAACAGTCAGAATGATGGGGATTCATTCTGATTGGCTGGTTTATGGTTTCATATCTGAAAAACAATGCCACATATGGGTGTGACATGCTCAGAGCTGCACTTTTAGACAGATTTGCCCAGCTACATGCGAAACTTTGTTTTTTTTGTTTGTTTTTTTTACGATAGGGTGTGGATTTTTTAACTACTTGTGTAAAGGCCTTAGGACGTGGACTCACTGCAATAGTTGGGATCGAACCCACGCCTTCCATTATCCAATTGAGAGTTAACCAGTGCACCATAGCAGCCTTAATTTTAGTTAAGGAGTGTAATGTCTTAATGTCTCATTTTCTCTATCTCTATCCAAACTGTTCTGAAATAATTTCCCCCTTGAATTAAAATTCAGATATTCAACGTTGCTCTATCCAACCTTCATATGCATTGATTATACATTTCAGGCAGGGTTAGTGGTGGTCAAGTCTAGCTTTTTTCAACTGAGGCTCCTAACATAAGTTAAATTTTATCTAAGACAGAAAGACCATGAAAAAGCTATCCATGCGTTTATTCCATGTCATTAAGATTATAGATCATTGTGACTCCCTGTATGTCTACATTGACCAGTCAGATCTCAACCACCCACCAATTGTTCAGAATGCAGCAGCTCATCTCCTAACTTGGACTAAAACACATGAGTGCATAAGTGTGGTGCTTTCTTCACTTCACTAGCTTTCTGTTTGGTACACGATCTATCTTAAGATTCTCCTATTGTTTTTAAGTATCTGAATGGGCTAGCCTCTGAATACCCATCTAATCTAATTAAATTTTATGAGCCCTTCAGAGTCTCCAGGTTGGCTGATTAGGTGGTTTTAGACATTTCTCCATCTTTTTTTTTTTTTTTAATCCAAAAGAGATGGAGCATTCGCAGGTGCAGCTCCGACTCTGTGAAATGGATTGGCCTTGTTGATTTTGGCCTTCAAGATAGTATGGTTACTTTTATTGGTTCTTTTAGCTGTTATGTTTATCTACAGTGTTTGGTTTATGTTATATATGCTATAACACACACTAGGTGACTGGCTGTTTAAAATGTGCTAAGTAAATAGAGCTGACATTGACGTTACCCAAGGCATCAATGGATTAAGTGGGTACACACTGGACAGATCAGCAGTCAAGCTAACTAAACAAGCATCTATAGAGAGTGTGAGAGGAGGCTGGAGAGAATTAGTGCATAAGGATTTTCTGGTCATATTTTAAAAAAGAGAGTTGATGGTTTGATTCCAGTTCTGAATGCAAAGGAGACCAGATAAGCGCTCTGAAAGGGCTCTTTAAGCGTTACCATAGTTCAATTCTGGCATGCTGTTTGAACATATTATTCTACACAAGACAGTTAACAGTCAGCTAAATGGAAAATGAGGAAACGGTATACAGGAAATGCCTTTACAGTAAGTCTCTGTGAAGCTAAGCCAGCAAACATTACAGCCTCACTCAGCACAGACAGAAACAAACAACAACCGCAAAAGCACATAAGTGCAGCTGCGGCCAAATCTGTTTCAATTTCTGCTCCGTTTCCATGATTCCTTCCTACAAATTTCCACCGTGAGCATGATGGAGAATGAAAAAGTTCCTGACCTGCAAAATATCCAGTCTTTGCAACATTCTGTGGTCCATGACTCAAATGTCTGGAGTGTGTGCTCAGCATTAGCAGATGTTGGGTTTGAGTCATCAGCTTCTAAAATGTTTGGATGAGCAGTGCAAGTCTCTGCTGCAACAATTCTGGAGTCTGATAAATCTAAAAAATGTCCTGGTATGCACTTAAATTTTCTGGTAGTTTGAGAGTGTGTTCATACATGTGATGAGTTTCCATGAAAACCATCATACTTTGGTGAAAGTCTGCAGATTGTGAGCATATTTCACTTCACTTCCTCATCCTGAATGTCCTTGTGTTACTTTTTTACAAGGGCAGTCACCCTCTCTGCTCATTAGAGTGTTGCATTTTTAATTCCGATGCATTTTTAAAGAGCCACGCCTTCGTGAAAATTGTCTCCATTTGACAGTTTCCCCTGCAAACTGCAATGAGAGTTTGGGTGTTGACATATGGACCTGACTCATTAATAAGACAAGGCTGAGCTGCTCTGTTGACCTCTGCCACTTCAAGTACGCACACTGCCATGCAGCTCTGAAGCAAAACTTGCGGTTGTGCACCTATGGTAGGGTTTGAATACTAGAGAATGCACTGGTGAATTGGCAAGGAAGCATGTTTATACTTCATGAAAAGCACATTTCTCCTTGTCTGTACAGTAAATGTACTTGACACATCTGCCACGTACGGCATTGAGGCTGTGGAGGCATACAAGCATCAGTACAAGTTGTCCCTTTACTGTGCTTCCATCACAATGTAACAACAGGGGCGATTTACAGAGCCATGAATGCAGAACCACTCACCCCCAATTCACACATACAGCGTGAGCTCAACCGTCCATCAGTGCCGAGGTTTTGGGCACATTACAATTCACACCTGATCTGTCTCACTCCACAGCAGCTGGATTCCAAATCACAAGATCACAGGAGGACCACAGGAGAACCACAGGTCTCTGGGAATTTAATTGTATTGAATTGACTCTCCCACCACTTAAGCATTTTCCTTCCATACCTCGTTTTTTTCTGCTGGTGAAACAGCTGAGAGCAGCCGTTGGTTCTCTGTGGAAAAGTCCCACATTTGTGAATATCTACACCACAGCAACAGAGGTGGACAGATATATAAAGCTTTTATTTTTCTGCACACTGCAAATAATCTTGGACTTGCCAAGATGTAAAATCTTACTTTAAAACATGCTTTATAAAATATCTTGTTTTGATGTTTTTTTTTAAACTTATTTCTAGTATTTAAAACTATGTTAGATCTCAAAAAAGCGTGAACGTTTCAATTTTGTCTTAATTAGTCTGAGAATCCTAAAATGAGCGGATAACTGCACTGAAAAAAGTGAAACTTGGCTGTTGTTCATTTAATGTATACATTCAGATTAAATTGGGGTCAAATAAATCATTTTCAGATTTAAACCATATTTCCTGGTTTGTTCCTCTGACTGAATAAATATTTTTTATTTCGTTTCAATACGAATTTGCAATTTGACTTCAAAATAAAATGACTTATTCGATCAACATGAACGCATCAGGTTTTATCCGTTGTGCGCATGCGTGTTCCAGAAAACGAAACCTAAGTATCCAAAGGTAACGGCCGAGTCCATTTTCATGCTCTGCAGCTCTCCGGTGGACGGAAACTTTTTCACAGGTAAGAAAAAAACAGAAATACGTTTCTAGACTGTAACATTAACCGTGATTTTATCATCTCGTTCATCTATTAAACCTCCCTTTGGGTTTCCTGCGTCGTCTTGGTTGAGCCGTTGTATCACCAGACTAACTGTATTGTTGAACACGGTTTGCTAGCTTATAGCCCACTACAAATAACAAGCTATAATTTTTCGAGAGTGCACGTTCAATCCCCGTTTAAATTGCTAGTTAACGCAGCATGTAAGTCTGAGTCGTTTCAAATATTTGTTTGATAACGTAAACGTGTTATTACTGTGAACGGGAGCCATGAAGGGTGTAGAGATTAAAAGAGTGACCGTGTTAACGAGTGACCTACAGCCGAACGCGGGTTTTTCGCCGTCACACTGCTTGTTGATACCCGGTATGGACCTCGCCTCTATAGTTATTACCTTTATTAATGAGAATATGTACTCATCAACATTTCCTTTTTAAATGTAAAATTAAAGGAGGAGGCAGCCGCCAGGTAATTTTTAGCAGCTGTTCTGACTGCAGCGCATTTGACCGGAAGTCACCATTTATTACGGTCACTCTTTGACCCGAAACAACGGTGTATGCTATATAGCAGGGGTGGCCAACCAGTCAGACACCAAGAGCCAAAAAAATCACAGTGGCACGACAAAGAGCCACATCTTGAATGTGGGCTAACAAACTCTCTCACACAAACGGGAAATGACATTAAATGAAAATCAGTACATTTCCATGTTTCCAAACCAGTGTCCCCCGGTCCATCTTCAGACCCTTACACATGGTCTCTCCCTCATTCATACTGTCTTTTTTCACATCTTCACATCCCTTACCTCCACACATATACACACATAACAGTTGCAGATGCTGGTCTTTGAAGGAGAGGAAGTTCATTTTTTCCCAGCCTACAGAATAATTATTATAACTTTATTTATGCAGCACTTTTAAAAACAATGTTACTAAGTGCTTCACAGAAATTAAAATGAACATTGAAAAGAAACAAAATACTGAAATAAAGGGGAAACAAAAGAGAAATGTGTGGAGAAGTAGAGAAAAGTATATAAAAATATGTAACTTTTTTTGTAAAAGGCTAAAACCACCACCAAAAAGGAGAAAAAACATCAGAAAAATTAAAACCAACAACAATGTTAAAACAAAATAAGGAAAGAAAGAAGATTTAAGACATCATGAATGTGTGTGTTTCTTTGTATGTAAATTCTACCCCTTTTCTTTTTCTAATCGTTTTTAAAAAAGATAAAGTGGCCGGGTATCAGTGAAGTCTCCGGATCTATCAAGAACAACGGAATGAAAAAACTCTGAAAATGCTCCGGTGCATGTTTCTAAGATCGATGATTCGCTCATTTCACTGTCAATCAAAAAGGGATTTAGCCTCAGACAGATCATCCAATCATCATCCAGANTTTCTTTTTCTAATCGTTTTTAAAAAAGATAAAGTGGCCGGGTATCAGTGAAGTCTCCGGATCTATCAAGAACAACGGAATGAAAAAACTCTGAAAATGCTCCGGTGCATGTTTCTAAGATCGATGATTCGCTCATTTCACTGTCAATCAAAAAGGGATTTAGCCTCAGACAGATCATCCAATCATCATCCAGAAGCTGAGCGTCAGGCCCCGCCCACTGCTCCACAGACCCCAGAGACGCTGCGTCTGTCTGAGTAAAACACTGTGGAGCTGCAGGGATGAACGAGAGGGAAGCCGTGTTGGTTTCCTGAAGCTGATTCTGAATAAAAGATAAGGGCGTCATGGTGCATATTTAGTAAATATAATATACACACAGCTGTACATGTTTCACCACGTTTTCTTTTTTTGAATTTACATTTTAGGGGAAGCTGAGCTTCCCTTGCAGCCTTAGAGCAATCGCCACTGACATACACACACACACACAGTCACAGTCTCTCCCTCTCTCTCTCTTCTCCTTTACTGACTTTTCTACCCCAAAAATATAATACGCGACAAATGCCTGTATCAACGATAACAGATATTGGCAACTTTGAAATGTCCCGACGATGTCTTGCATATGAGATAGAATGGTTTTTCATTACGTTCAACAAAGAAAAATTCACTCTCCACTCTGTTAAAAAAAGTCCTCAGTTCAGTCTTAAACTTGCGCTTCGCTGCACACTTTTCCCAGACATTTTTCGTTAAGCTGAAAAGCGCCACAGCGACTGCACTGTTCTCTTTTCCCTCAAGACCACACACACTGTATAAGGCTTCGAACTCTACGCGCTCTCATCTGCACATGCGCACTCTGCTCCGCTCACTCACCCCGCCCACACCTGATACATTTTTCAAGACGCCTCATTTTTTTGAAGAATGGACGGAAGAGCCGCACACCGGCAGGCAAAGAGCCGCATGCGGCTCGCGAGCCGCGGGTTGGCCACCCCTGCTATATAGCATGAGCTAGTCGATCGCCAAGTACAAGTTTGGACGAGTTGAACAACACGTGGAGTGCCAGCAGGTGTGGGCAAATAAAACTACGGAGGCAAACACGTTTCTGGTTGCCAGAACTATCAGAGCTTTATCTTAACTTTATTAACTTAACTTGCCCATATTTTCTGAGTACTGGCTGTCTTCTTAAGAAAAGTGAAAATAACTAAACTAATAAATGATATCTTATGTAACTACGAAATAGTTCTTGTCCAAAAGTGTCTGCATAACTACAGCTTGTTAACTTAAGTTTGCTTTTTTTTTTTTTGTTTTTTTTTGTAATCTTGCAGCATAACCTCTGAAAAGCCTGCAGACTTGTCAATTGTGGTAAGTTGTTCATACCTTTTAAAAAATGTGATTTGTCATTCACTGTCCAAATAATATTTTGTTCAAAATTGACTCTGCATAGCTTCACAGGGTCTAGCTAGTTCTCACAAGAAAGATTTGTTTTTGTTACACTATGACTGCAGGATGTGCACTCGAAATGTACTAAATTATTTGCTATTTATGTAATGTACAATGTAGCCATTCTCAACATAAAGTCTAAACATATGTATAACCAGTTTACATTAGATTGATTGTTCCCAATTTGTACATAGCAGCTACTAAGTGTGTTGACTTATCAATAACGAGAGACTATTGTTTTCTTTCTCAAGGAAATTAGCTGCTTTGAGGCCTGTCCTCATTACTTGTGGTAAGTTCCATCTCAATATCATTAGAACATTTGTAATTCATTGGACACTTTATTAAGTCCAATAATAGCACTGGCTGAAATGAAATCTGACAGATTGATTTAGCAGTTGTCCAGGTCTTTTCTATAAACTTAATATATTGAAGTCATGTTTTATGTGTGTGATGACTGTGTTTGCTTAAAACTTTTGAATGTGCTGCTGTCTTTTCCAGGACCCTCTCGAAAAAGAGATTTTTAATCTCAATTAGTTTTTTTGTGGTAAATAAAAAAATGTAAATATAAATCTATGGCATTACCACAGCAACTTAAGAATATCTCTTGTTTTCCTCTTGTATTTCATGTTCATCAGTTATCCATGCATGTGGAAATGTAAAGACTGTGACAACTCATTCTCAAGAAGATCTGAACTCCTAAAACACTATAAACTTTACCATCTGCACTTTGGGCGGGGCCATCCTTATCCCTGTGTGTATGAGAATTGCCCGTGCGCATGTAAGACTTGGAAAGCTCTACTTACACACCTAAGCAAATATCATCCTTCTCAACAATCATCACAGAAAGAAAGCTTTTTACAATTTAGGTGCCATATTTGTAACAGTCAAGAACTTTTTACTGAGACAGACTATTTTCAACACATTGGGAAACATTTAAGAAAACATGAAACTGTCAGTTGTATGTTCACTGGTTGCTCATATAAGACCAATATCTATGGAGCGTTCCATACTCATAAATGGAGAAAACATACACCCCATACAATCCAAGATTTAAAAGCTGGAATTGTTGATTGTGTTGTTGGTGATCCTGTTGTTGAAGAATCATTTGAAGGGAGCACCTCTCAGCAGTTGAATGAGAATACACCACCAGAAGAACCACCTGAAGAAGAATTAAAAGACTTAGCGAAAGTAATTGAACTCAAATTAGCTGCAGTCTTACTGAAGTTAGAAAATGTTTTCCTGGTGCCCAGCTCAGCTGTAAATGAACTACTTGAAGAGTTGCAATATTTACTTGGTACTGTAACAGCACCAATCACCCAAGAGACTATAACTAACTTCTTACGAGATCACAACTGTCAAGTTGATGAATCACTTCTAAAGGAGTTGTCTACTGTACTTTGTATTTCGAATCCCATTCGCTCTGCTATAGCAAACCATGGTCCACTGTCAAGCTCCTGGAAACGAAAGGCTTACTACAAAAGACATTTCACTGTTGTTGAACCAGTAGAGTATGTGCTAGACCAAACAAATAGAAAGTCTTTTCAGTATATACCTTTATTAGAATCCTTGCAACAACTTCTAAATTGTGAAGCTGTTTTAAATAAGACAGTAAATTTAAAAGAAAAATATAAGCAGGGAGACAGTGACAAACCAGTGTTCAAATCCTTTTGGGATGGGGTTCTCTTAAACAGAAATGCTATTCTTTCTACAGGGTGTGCAATTTCTTTGATTTTGTATGTGGACGATTTTGAAATATGTAACCCTCTGGGCACATCTCGTAAGAAACACAAAATTTGTGCCATTTATTGGATTTTAGGTAATCTGCTGCCTGGTTGTCACTCATCATTGTCTTCTATCCATCTGGCTGCTTTGATCAAAAGCAATGATGTTAAAGTTTATGGCTTTGATAAAGTGTTAGAGCCTTTTGTTATTGATCTGATAACGTTAGAGCAACATGGGATTTTTATTGAAAAGCTAGGTAAAACTTTGAGAGGCACAGTGCAGTGTATTGTTGCTGACAACCTAGGCGCACACAGTATTGCCGGCTTTGTGCAGAGTTTTTCAGGCCGATACGTGTGCAGGTTTTGTACAGCAGAAAGGTCAGATTTTCAGGCCAGGGAAGTTGGAGCTGATTGTTTCCCTCGGAGAACTGAAGAAACTCACTCAAGTCATCTTAAAACACTTGAAGAAAGTTCTCTGGAAAACTGTTATGGTGTCAAGAGTAAATGTGTTTTATCAGAAAAACTTGCCCATTTCAGTGTTACTACTGGTTTTCCTCCAGATATTGTCCACGATTTGTTTGAGGGTATTGTTCCTTTTGAAATAGCTCTCTGTCTGACTGTGTTTATTTCCAAGAAGTATTTTACTTTAGCCACTTTAAACAAGGCAATTGTAGATTTCCCCTATAAATGGACTGATAGAACAAATCGCCCCCACCCTGTTCCACAGACATATGCATCCAGGAAAACAATCGGTGGAAATGCACATGAAAACTGGGGTTTACTAAGATTTTTTCCACTACTTATTGGACGTTTAGTGCCCACTGATGAACCAGCCTGGGAAGTTCTTGCTGATTTGAAGGACATTGTGGACCTTGTTGTTTCTCCAGTTCAAACTGAGGAATCGATTGCATATTTGAATTTTAAGATCACTGAGCACAGAGTTCGATTTAAAGAAGTTTTTCCAGAGTCAAACTTGCTTCCTAAACACCATTTTTTGGAACATTATCCTCAGTTAATCTCTGAGTTTGGACCACTGGTGGCACTATGGACTATGCGCTTCGAAGCGAAGCATAGCTTCTTCAAAAGAGTTGTGCGGCATACATCCTGCTTCAAAAATGTTCTGTTGTCTTTAGCACAAAGACATCAGTTTCTTATGGCACATCACCTCTACATGCACAGCTTGCCAAAATCCCCCTTGGAAGTATCGAGTGTTTCAACCTTACCCATTGATGTTTTGAAAGAGGACATATCATCTGTTATCAAGCAGAGGCACCCAGACTTGGGTTGTGTATGCTTAGTGAAAAGTGCAACTTACAGTGGACTTGACTACAGGACTGGAATGATCCTCTCACATGGCTCATTGGCAGGAATGCCTGAATTTACTGAAATTATCCAGATGATTGTTGTAAAGGATGAGCTACTTTTCATTGTTAGAAAGCTAAGTTCATGGTACAGGGAACATTACCGAGCCTATGAGCTGAAAACTTGTGCTACGATGGAGATCAAACTTCTTGGACTGAACGAGGTGACTGATCCTTACCCGTTGGCTGACTATACAGTTGGGGGAATGCGGCTGATAACTCTCAAAAGATACATACACATATAAGGTTAGAATTCTGTGAAATCCGTCAGTTTCATATTTTTGGGGGGCAAAGGAGGATTATGGCCATAGAAATATTTTATACAGTTTTTTGTTTTTTTTTGTTTTTTTTAATGATTGTGCTCCCCCAGAACTCTTCAGCTTTTTTCCCCCCAGAGTTCAGACACTCTTTCCAGAATATGGCTTTTTACATCCTCAGAGTCCAGACTTTTTCCGTTTTACACTCTTTCTTAGATTGGTGACTTTTTTCCCCAGCATACTTAGAGTATAACTATGGAGGACTAAAACTGCCAAAATTAAAAATGAACAAATAAATAAAAGTGAAAATAAAAACAACAATGCAACATAGATAGACAAATAAATACATAAAAACAAAATTAATACAAAAATTACAAGAAAAGATTCAATAATTGAAAATAAATATGTAAATAAATACAAAAATAAATTTATTAAAATAATTTAATATCAACCATTTAAAAAAAAAAAAAGTGCTCTGCTCTCTCTTTAATTTTTTCATGCTGCAGCATGAAATGCTGAAGGAAAACTATTCAAATGAGGGGGTGGCCCCAAGTGTGTTGAACTATTATTACTATTATTTATTGGTGTATATTTATATATTTATTGTCATTTTTATTTCCATTTATGTATACATTTTTTGGACTTAATTTTTGAATTGTATTTTTTACATTGGTTTTTATCTTCACTTCTATTTATTTATTTATTTTCAATTTTGGCTGTGTTGGTCCTCCATATATAACACCAAACTTCTGAGAGAAAATGTTACTATCTAGGAAAATAAAGTTCAGACCATTTTTGTCTGTGGCCTTATCCTCTCTTGTACCGATTGTTCCTGGAGAGAAATACAGTTAAATTAATTGAATTGAAGAACCCTAACCCTAACCCTAACCCCTCCATGCTAGGGCTGAATGATTTATTGTTTTCACATTGAAAATCGCCATTTCAGACAGTGTGAATATTGACCCGAAGCTTGATTTGGCGAAAATCTGAATCAAATTGAAACTGCAATATCTGCTAGAAAAGTCCCAGTTAGATCTTTTCCTAAAACTGTTCAGCCCTAGTTCATGCATGCGTTCTATACATACTAACATACACACTCAATTACAGTCTCATCCCACACAGAAACTAACTTGCTCACTCACACAGCCCACTTACTCATGCATGCACGAACATAAACCCATACTAAGACCTCAGACACGAACTAACACTGTCTTTCCCTCTCTTACTCTCTCTCCTCTCACTCAGGGCACCATGGCAGATTTTGCTTTAGTTCGGTTGCTGGTCATCTTGAGTGAAGACAACACTGTCAGAATGGAATTACGGAATGGGATTCCCTACTCAACAGAAGAGCTCATTGAGGAGGTCAAGAACGCATGTGGGTTAGGAGGGTGCATAAGGCTTCAGTACAGAGATGATGACTTTGGGAACATCTTTGTAAATTTGACCTGTACAAGCGTCATCAAGGATCTGTCAGTTATCAAGGTTATCCAGTTAGATCCAGATTCCTCAACTGTTGTGCTGTATCCAGTTGATAACTTCACAAGTAGCATCTCTTCACCTGGAATGACCAGTGAAGACTCCTTCTCAGGGTCTGCCCAATCAGATGACACAGTGCTGCTGAGCCATTCCCCTGACTCGTTAAGGACACAGCAGTGGCCAAAAGTTTTTCCCATCCCACTTTTCTCTTTTGACACTGAATGTCAACTACAGAGAGGAAATGCAGAGTATGCAAGAAGCCAATCCAGACTGACACCTGGGTCAAGAATGCTTTCAGACATACTGGAGAAACTCGCTGAGAAGGTCTACGAATACAAAGCATACCCTACAGATGCAGACTTCAGTGATGTTGCAGTTGCACTGACAAGTAAGCACCCATGCCTGAGAGAACCAGGGTCCTTCAATGAGAGCTATGGATGGAAACAAAGACTGAAGGTGAAAATGGCCAATTATCGGACTCTACTTAGAGCCCATGGGACATCTCCAGAGGTCACTGTTAATTCTTTTAAGACCAAGTCTCACGAACAGGCCTATCCAGCAAAGAATTTGAAGAGACCTAGACGAGCTGAGGTCAACCATTTTCCATCCTTGCCATTTGGTGAGACTGAAGAAAGCCTGGAACTAGAGAGGATTTCCCTCTTGGCTGAACTGAAGAAAAGAAACAACCGACAAACAATAAAAGAGAAGATGGCAAAGACTTTTGGATGCAGAAGACAAGAAATAGTGCATCAGGAGCCAGGCATTGAAGAAATATTGGAGAGATGGCCTGCACTTTTTCAGATGGAAGAAGTATGCATGTTTTTGGACTTAAATCACCCCTGACACACTTGCTCATTAACTTTGCACACCTATTTCTTTGCAAATCTGACTTAAGTGTATTTTACAGACATGACACTTAGAGAAATATCTATTCAATCTAGGGATGCAATGGATCAAAAAAGGTACAGTTTGGATCATATCCCAACTTTTAGTAACGGATCTGCTCATTAATGAAGAAGTGAAAAAAGAGAGCAAAGACAAGACAACTATAACTATCCTCCTTTTATTTTGTAAAACACATCCATACAGATTATAGATCAATGATGATCTGTTGCACCACTAATTTAGTCTACATGAGGAAAAATCTTCTAGCTTATAACCAGGATATAATAAAAACAATTAGGTATAACTGTTTAAACATTTCTGAGAATTTATTTTTATGGGAAATACAATTGTTTAACTTATTGTTATAATTTTTTATTTTCAGGTTTGAATGTCATACCATTTTAAAAAACACAACATTGAACCAGGGCCATAATATACATGTTGATGTCTACTTCATGTACAAATTTGTTGCTTTGCATCGATTTCATTGATGATGTCCTTATTTGCAGGTGGTCAGCTGTGATTGTAGCTGTAAAAAATATTTATTTTCAAGCTTCATCTTGGATGCACTTCTGTTTTTGTTTTATAGATCAATGCTGAGTTTATGAGAATAACAACAGTCCCCTTGGAGACGAAGTTATTGGCACAGTTAGACCAGCACTCAGCCAAACTACTGGAGGTCATCAGGCGGAAGGGGGGAGCTGTAAGACAGAAGACGTTTGGTGTCTTACAGCTTTTGGATGAGGTATCTATGAAGGGGTTTCTTGTCAGTGGGATCCATGCTGAATATTTATTTTTGTTTTGTTTGTGATTGTACTTAATACCAATTTTTCTGAATGAGACTTTGGACATCAACACAAGAAGAGAGTGTATCCTCACATCTCTGATGATCTACCTGGGGGAACCTGTTGAGCACCTGATCAAAGAATATCAGGTAAGGGCATCTCACTCACATATAGGGAAGAGGCTTTAACCTGGAGTGCGAAAAGTTCTTTATACAGTGTGTTTAGGTTTCATAAAAAATGGCTGCTGCGCAAATATACACATGAATATATACAAGGTCTTTGATCTCTCAAGCCTCGGCGTTACAGTCATACTCAGTTTATGAGACTTGCTCATCATGCAAAAATGAACAATTTGGACAGATAACTACATGAAAGTAGCATAAATGGGCTATGACTGTAGAGGTGATATCTGTGATTTGAATAAATCACATATTGGCATGGCTTGAACTCTAAGAACAAAAAGAAGTCAAAAAAGCAGATGAAGCAGGTCCGTGAGGCTAAAGGCAAGGTTTATTAACAGCCCAAGATCTGGAACACAAAAGCAGGCAGTGCCAGGCAAAGGTATAAAAAAAAACAGGCAAAAGGAAAGATCTAAACAAAACACATCGTTAGCAAACTATGTTTATAGAGGGAGCACTGCACAGTGACACAAAGGAACAAATATCTGGCAGCAAGACAAGGGAAGACATAAGGGTCAAGGAATGAGGTGATTTGGAGTGAAGAGACAGCTGGGGAAGCACAATCAGGGATCGGGTGTGACAATGCCAGGCAGGAAACAAAACCTACAGAAATAAGAAGAGACGGGTGAACTTTCAAAATAAAATATAACACTTTGACAAGACATGAAACAAGAACAAAAGGGGGGAGTTGACTAGAGAAAAAGCAGGATCATGACATGAATTAAAGTACCTTGAGATGAGAGGCAAAAAGTTGCACACATTTTTACCTCTGCCCAGGAGGTTTTGTTTTCAGGTGAGTCTGTCTGTCTGTCTGCCTGTCTGTCTGTCTGTCTGTCTGTCTGTCTGTCTCTGAACAAAATACCTCAAAGTTATGGATGGATTTTGATTACATTTTCAGGAAATGTTCAGCACGGGAAAAGGAAAAAGTGATTCAATTTTAGTGTTGATCCGAATCAGCGTCTGGATCTGCCGTGACAAAAAATGTGATTTTGGTGAATAACTACTGAACTAAAATAGATATCATTATGAATCCAGTTGCTAATCCTATGTTTTCATGGTCAAGGAATCTAAATATTTACATGAAATAAAGTTAGGACTTATATTTATGGTGAAAATCACAATATGGGAGAGAACTGTGGTACTGGTGGAGGTCTGCACTCTCCGAGTGCTTTTCTAGTTAGTGCTGCAACTTTTGTGAAGGTGAAGAATGCATCTCGTACCACCATTTGCTCTATGGTGCACAAGATAAAATAATTGTGCTTGGGTCAATTGACTGATGACTATAAATACAGTGGATACCACATTCCTTTAAAGTGAAATCTTGGTATAAAAGTGACCGCTTTAGCCATAGATGTAATGGGAACACATTAGAATCTCTAAATGTATTTTTTTTCTTAGGATGTTCCAGAAATTGAGGCTGAAGAGCTGCAGCAGACTGCCATTGCCATCTTGATCACAGGAAGAGAGGGTCCTCTCCACCCAGCCAAAGACATCAAGATCATTATTGAAGGAACAGAGGTTCTCAATGGTTTGCCCTCAGTTGCAACAGCTTTTACCATGATCTTCGGGCTCATGTACACACTTAATCTGAAGTATCCAAAGAAACTGGAATCNTCTTGATGGACCTTGATCGCAAAAAAATGAGCCCAAAAGTTAACAAACTGTGCAGCCAGCTGTGCAGCTCAGAGTAGGCAGAGTTAAGTTGCACTGACTCACTACATTTGTTTTGTTTCTACTGGTGGTTTAATTATGTGTAGATTTATTTCTATTTAAAAATTCAGGCAGTTCAATATACGAGGGGTTGATGCAGGAGGTTCCAGTCACATTACTACATGTTCATTGCAATTGTAAGTGCTTTTACCCAGCTTAAGATATTACCCTCAGGTTGAAGTTTATTAAGTGTTATTTAAAAATGTTAGGGGAAATGTGCTGAGCTGACAAAAAGATTTCCGACCATTTTGAAAAAGCAGATTTTCACTTTTCACTGAAGGACTGAATTTGCAGAGTAATATTTACAGATATGTCTGCTGAGGTTCAGTGATTACCAGCCAATCGACTGCACCATGCTTTGCAGCTTACAACACAGAATGAAGTTGTGCCAACTCACTTGATTCCCCCATTAGTGTGTTGACTTTTGTTTCTACACCAACACTTTTGAGAGTTTTGTATGAGAAAAATAAAAAGCATTAACACAAATGCAGGTTCACTGCAGTATTCAGTATTTATAGATGGTTTTGTCAACATTATTTACCAACCATCCAAGGGCAGAGTTGACTTCTTGCTTTTAAAATACTTTGAGTCCACAAATCATTTAGAAAAGTTATAGAATTTTTTTTGCAGTAGTAGCAATGTTACTGTATACTTGCTCAGTTCAGCAGAGTGAACATATTTTCATGCTTGCATGTTTCACAGCTGCAAAATTTTCAAAACAATGAACCAATAAAAAAAATTGTTGTGAAATAATTTTGATGGTTTTCTTTATTTTTGCAAAATGTTTGAAGCATTTTTTAAAAAAGTTTCTACATATTTTGAACCATAAAAAGTGTACATTAATTAATTTAGGGTAATTCAATAGAATTTGTTTGCATAAATATTTATTTATATTTGAATGTAACTCATCATTTTAGGTTACCCTGAGTGGAATATTTATATTCAATCAATGAAGAGGATTATTATTTTTTAATTAAGGTCAACTTAAAATAATTAGTTTGCCTCACTGTCAGAAAACAGTTTTCTTGGATTAAAAGAAATTATATGAAACCGATCACGTTATTTTACATTGAGTCAACCAAAAATTATTAGATGTGAATGATTACCTCAATTTTTTTAAGTTCAACCAATGTTTAGTTTTTTTCAGTGTGTTAAACAAGTTACTTTGGTTATCTCACATGTCATTTCATAACATTAAAACTTGTTTCAAGATTTAGCTCTACCTCAAGTTGCTTGACTTAAGAATAACACAAAAAAATCATCTTTTTAAGACAATTTTTTTTAGCAAACAGCTAAGAATTTTACAAACCCATGCTCAAAAATCAAGAATTATCTTAATCATACTTCTCTAATTCCAAGTAGTTTTGACTCAAAAAAGTGATTTTTTTTCATTCCATTTGCTAAAATTAAGAATATAAGAAGCATGGAATTAGATTATATTGCTCATATTCAGTATATTTCACTTAAAATTCTTCTTCCGGAAGTTTGTTTTCAAGCATTTTAATCTAAAAATGAGCATTTTCCTCTTGTTTTAAGATCTGAGAATACATATCAAGGCCATCTTGTTTTTAGATTAATCAGTATTATTTCAAGATTTCTAGTCGAGTGAAATTAACTTGCTGCATGGACAGATAATTTCACTAGTTTAAGATATTTTCCCATCAAATTTAGTACTTTTATCCTATATCCAGACTCCTTTTTTTTTTTGCAGTGCAGAAAGCAGTTAATATGCGGCACTTCTATTTTTTATGAATACTGACACTGTGATGCATTAGTTTATTGTAGGGAAGATCAAGCAGGACAGGACATAGTGCCTGGAAACCGTCTAAAAAGAGCCTGTGACTTTCAAAATAAAACAAACCAGGTCAGAATTACATCATATCTATAGCAACAACAACAACAACAACAACAACAATAATAATAACTTTATTTATATGGCACCTTTCATACATAAAATGCAGCTCAAAGTGCTTTTCATTTAAATCAGTGAAAACAAATTCAAACAATTTAGCTGGACTACAGTAACAAACTGACATACTGAGCGAAGCCAGACCAAGAGACAACAGGTTTAAGGTTTTACAGCAGAACAGAGATCAGTGGAGTGGGAAGCACGGGAACTCTGTCAACAAGGACAGTGTCTCGTTTTGTCACTGTTAAAGTCTGATGATGCAAACCACAATCAAAAACATTCATTCATGTTTTTCACATGGACAACCACACATTCACCTTTCTCTTCCTCACAGGCAGCTCAGAGCTCAACTATCAACTACCTGAGCTGCTAATTTTAATATTTTCAAGACCTCAATTCAAAAACTTGCTGAAAAGAAAACATGAATGCTCTCACAGACAGCTGAAACTATTTTAAAACTGATTATTAAATGAATCATTTCTGACCACAGTTCTGTGTAAAAAGATTTTGATCTTTCACTAATGACTTGAGTCTCTGTTTACAATTATTACCAACCACAGTAACAGTACTGACTGTACATTTTCATGTCTTTATCCTGATTTTAAACTGCTACCACATTGTGTGTATTCATTACCTTTTCTTTTTTCTCTTTACTTGCACCTCCTCTTCCTTCTCTACAGGTCTTATGCTGAACCAAAGGTCAGAGTTTAGACTATGAGTAAAGTTTAAGTTTCAGAATTAAATTTTAAAGAGGACAGATAGCTTTAAATTATTCATTAAGACACGTACCTATATGTGCTTCTGTGCATGTACCATTGTGTGTGTTTGTGTGTGTGTGTGTGTGTGTGTGTTCACGCTTGAGGCCTATCTCCTTGTCTAAACAGTAGTTCTTACTTTGTATTCATTGAATGTTTGATGAACAACCCGAGTAAAACTAATATCCATGTGTCAGGTCAAGAAACTTTTTTTAAGAGTGTTAAAATAACTTTTGAAAACGATTTAGCATTGGATGCATAGGATGTTTAAACATGTATTGACCACCAACAAATGTCAATTGGTAACATTTAAAGGTCAAACACTTTGCTCAATTTATTGTAAAACGTTACTTTAAAAAGGCCTGAAAGTGTTTTTCCCTTTTACAACTAAAATTAAAATAAATATATCTGCAAAATTGAAGGAAATTATGTTCCTCACATTTTTTTTTTTTTCATTTTTTTTTTAACTTGCTCATTTCGTAATGATCACTTTCAGCTATCACTCAGGAATAGCTGCAAACATTGTACCCTCATCATTCTCAGAGAAGGTCACCATCTGCTCAGATTCTGGCAAGTGGACCATTTATTCCTGCATATCTTTATCACAGCTGAACAAAGGGAAATAAAACATCTCAGTGTAGGAAAACAGAAAAAGGGGAGCAGACACTTTTCAGCTGCTTTATGAAGTATTACATTCAGTAAAGAGTACCTCATCATTCTGAGGCAGCAGAGTGTAGGCAGATCCACAGACAGCACTTTATTTTCTGTTTGGAAGATGAGGTTTAATAAACTAAAGCTGAAGTTTTAACCTTTGACACACGGGAAGAATGCTGCTTAGCATCATAAATCTATATGTGAATGTTAGTCTATTTTTTAGATGATGCACATACTGAAGACGTTACATAGATATTCAGATGCTGCGGTAAACTCATAACTAGATTCTCATTACTGAACTTTACCCATAAGTCAATGCATCTCCTGGCAGGAGGCAGTGCTAAGGAGAAGTCTCCAAGCAGCCACTCATTACATCCTTGACCCCTGCTGATGTTTTTCAATCGAACAAAAAGCCAGCGAGCTTTCTCTACTCCTTCTCGTATAGCATTTTGTATGGAACAGGATCACAAAGTGCTTCACAGGAATGATATTAAAATGAGATCATGAAAGAATAAAACATTAAAAATTAAATAATCAAACAATAAAATTAAGTCCACCTAGTCCACTATCCACTATTCTAAAGCTGGTATTCATAAACTAAGCTAGCTGACAACATACAGTACAGGCCAAAAGTTTGGACACTTTCTCATTCAATGCGTTTTCTTTATTTTCATGAATATTTACATTGTAGATTCTCACTGAAGGCATCAAAACTATGAATGAACACATGTGGAGTTATGTACTTAATAAAATAGGTGAAATAACTGAAAACAGGTTTTATTTTCTAGTTTCTTCAAAATAGCCACTCTTAACTCTGATTACTGCTTTGTATACTTTTGGCATTCTTCAAGAGGTCGTCACCTGAAATGGTTTTCTCTTCACAGCTGTGCCTTATCAGGGTTAATTAGTAGAATTTCTCACTTTATCAATGGGGTTGGGACCATCAGTTGTGTTGTGCAGAAGTCAGGTTAATACACAGCCAACAGCCCTATTGGACAACTGTTAAAATTCATATTGTGGCAAGAACCAATCAGCTAACTAAGGAAAAATGAGTGGCCATCATTACTTGAAGACATGAGGTCAGTCAGTCCAGTAAATAGTCATTAAACTATAGAAAACACAAATTGAATGAGGTATGTCAAAACTTGTGGCCTGTCCTGTAAACTTTAACTTAAGATCAGGAAGTGAAACATATCATTTTCTTTCTAGCTAGCTGAGTTAGCAGAGCCATTATAATCTATTGCAAGTTTTACAAGTAAAAAATCAAGTTAGCAATGGTTGTTCACCATAATGCAAAAACTGCTTACATCTGTCAACTGGGGGTCTGATCTGGCTAAGCTAAATAAAACTGGCTGGCTAACTGGCTAGCTAGTGTCTTAAAACAATTCACATTTTGATGAGAATCTGTTAGCTCAAGTCAAATGTGTTCATTACCTAAAGCTAAACCATACCATCAAATATCTTCCTCAACTGTCATCAACATTTAATTTATCGTTACAGGGTGAAACCATTTGAGAACCACTACTTTAGATGTTACCCCTTTGAGGTTACTGCCACACACTTTTTCTAGAAAGTGCTCAGATTGAAGATGAGGACTCTTTTCTGAACAGCAGACCACATGACAATATGCAATCATAGAAGTGTTGTCCTGATCTCTCTTGGAGTATCTACATTTGCCAGTGTGTCTGACTTTGCTGTTTCTTTGGTGTGGTTCACTGCCGCTCTACAAATCTCAGGAACCTCATCCAGAACCTGACCGTGATGCCACCTAAATCAAGCCTGGGTCAGAGGCAGCGTGTATCCTTGTAGCAGACGTGCCGGAGAGGGCGGCTGAATTCACGACCGTATATTCTCAGCCCGCGGACATAAATTCAATAAACGCCTGTCACTTCACCCTCTCCTTTCCTACCTGTCTGCGCTTGAAGTATTTCTTCAAAGAGGACACACAAAGGCCTCACTGCGTCCCATTATAATGTCATTTAATATGCTTCATTAAGCCCCCACCTGACACTCCACACTCATCACGCGGAGGAAGTATTGAAGGAATCTGAGAATGAATCTGATCAGCGTAACCTTTCTCTGAGCAGTGATGCAGGCAGGCAGCAGCAACAATGGTTTGCGTCACGGCTTTGCCCTTGGGTGCTCTATTGTAACAGAAATAGCCATAAGTGTGTTATGTATGTATGTTTGTGGTGTGTAATATTGTCCTAGAGGCGACAAAGAGGAGAAAGAAAGAACTTCACCACAAAGCAAATGTGTATTTCTTTATAAATCCACATCAGTTGAAACTCTTTTGTGACCTTATATCAGAGCGGGTAATAATGACTCGAATAAGGTCGATGCCACAGCCGTCAAAAATTAGACCCAAGCCAATTTCCCAAACTGTCATTACACTCATTCAAGCGTGACAACAGTATAATTTTACAGCACTCGATGCCTTTGTACTAATCCTCCTCTGAAGCAGAGGTGACTGAGCTCTGGTTACACCACCGCTGTGAGTGGAGGAGTGTGTGTGTGTCTGTGTGTGTGTGTGCATGCGAGAGTGTGGAGTGTGTTTTCGTGTCACATGTGTTATGTGATCCCTGCTTGCCAAGCCGGGGTCGGTAGCATCAATAAACATGCTACAAAGATCATAGAGCACGAGGGTGACACCTACACACAGACTGAAGGAAGGGAATTTGAGAGAGGGAGACCATGTGAGGAGCAGCATCACATTGCAGCGCACTGGAGCTCTCAGGGTGTTTGTGCTCATGTAGGCTCGAGGATGTGTTGATTGAATCAGACACGGGGAACTTTTCCAACCGTATTGAATTAGCGGCACCAGTGGACAAAAGAGGTATTGTCTCTGAAAACAAAAACACCTAAAAATCTTAGTGTGTTATCGAGTTGAATGAAGTAAACAACAATATTTTAATGTGTAAACAGCTGCTCAAAATCCATCCAGCAGATTTTGATTCTTTTAAAACATGATGAATAAAAGGAAGAATCTTGTTAAAGAGTGAGGCCTTCACAAAACATGCACTGTGACCTCCATCAGCCGTACACGGTCACGTCTAGCAAAAATCCATTTCCATCCTCTAAATCCATCTTTTGTCTCTGAGGATGGCTGGTATTTTTGCATCTACTGTCTGGATTTCCAATTTCAGCATTTCTTTCATGTTGCACTCTTTGCTGACCCCGCCAAAGAGTCACTCTGTCTATAGGAGCAAAATATGCTGAATAAGAAGAAATTCTCCACAGACGGGTTCATGCAGCTGTGTATGTATTAACTAATATACTTGAAAACATAAATGAATTAGAATACTGCAAAATACTACAAAATGTTCAATATGAAAAATGTGTACGAACATTTTTGGTCTGATTTTGTATGATAGCTGATGGGAATTTGAAATCTTGAATTTGGTAATGAGGTAGAGCCAGGTGTCATCCCCATAGAGGTACAAATGAATCTCATATCTACGGAGTGTATAGCCAAGGAAAAGGGGATAAGTTACGGAAGGGATTGGATCGAGAACAGAGCCATGGAAAAAACCAAGGGTGAGAGGGGATGGCAGGGATCTGAATTTTTATAACTACATGAACTGAATGCAGTCAGAGAGGTATGAAGGAAACCAGTTGAGGGAAAGTTTATTTTTTTAGTAGTTGGTCACAAATATCCAGGTTTTAATGCAAAATGTTTGAAACACTTGCTAAAACTCGTCCAGAATTCATTAAAGTTTCACTTGCTTAAAAAACTAATGAAAGAACCAAAACAAAACAAAAAACATGATTCTGAGAGGACAACTGTAACAAAAACTTTGCCTGGTAAATGTAAATAAGGACTTATATCTTTTTTGTGGTAAATTTCCCTTTGAGTTTTTGAAAAGAGCAGTAACTGATCTTTTGACCTTCTGCAGTCACACATCTATCAAGATGTTACTCATAGCAGAAGTCAATGTGCTGGTGTTAGGCTACGATGCTTATTGAGAGATAGTAGCTTTCAAAGAGTATTTGGGATCATTAAAAGTAACAACACAGAGTAGTGAGTTGTGTTTTGACCCCAATGCAGCACACAGAAACAGAAAAAACCCAAGCATGTCTTGCGGGACAAGGCAACAGCACCACGAGGATAAAGACATAGAAAGTTGTCAGAGAAGATCAAAGAAAGATCAAAACTGGAAACCAGCCAGTAATAGTACAAAGTCCAAAAGGGCCAAGGGCAAAGGCAGGTCAAAGACAGACAGAGGATCAAAACCTGGAACTCAATGTTGAAAAGACTTTCATGAAAGCTGAGAACAATCTGGCAAAGAAGTGGTGGAAAGAGGAGGTTTAAATACAGGCCTGATTGTAGAGGAGCTGCAGCTGGGTCCTCAGGTGCTCTGAGTGTCTGATTAGGTGGGTGTGTCCAACAAACAGAGAGCAAAACCAAGAGAGGAGTGGGACAAAACACTGGAAGTAAGGGACAGAGCTCTGACTGTTGGCTTCTTTCATACAAATGTCAATGACTCTATCAGGTGAAGTTAGTTACCTGGAGGGAACTAACAAAGTGGACGGATGGATAGAAACTTGCTGCTGTCAATGTTGTTGATGCCAGTTTCCACATTAGAGTGGTTGTTGTGTTAACCTAACAGCATGACTCATTCATGTTACATCATCCGTTCAGTTTTGACATGAAATCTAACTTTACTTGGCTTTGTAGAAGCAATAGTTTTTCTTTTCCTCTCTGACTCAATCAATAAATCTTTATTTATATAACACTAAATCAAAACAAATGTTATCTCATGACACTTTCCAAAAACACAGAAAAATCTAAATCTGTTGACCCTAACAACATGTTATTCTATTAAAAGAGACCCAGCATCAAGACATGACAAGTCTGATCTAATCTGAAACCACTATGAGACTTTGCAATACAGAGGAACAACTTCCCATTAACAGGTAGAAACCTCAGACAGAACCAGACTCATGTTAGAGGGACATCTGTCTTGTGTTGGGTTAAAGGGCGAGAGAGAAAATGAGCATGAGAGAGCTAGAGGAAGAAAGAGAGAGACAAGAATAAAGACATGAAAGGGAAGGGACAAAAACAGAGGGATACAAACAGAGCAGAACAGACTTGGAGATACAGACAAAGAAAAACAGAGGGACAGACATGGAGGGAAATAGACAGGCTGACACATGGGGATACAAACAGAGGGACACAGACAGAAACAGACACGGACAGACAGATGTAGGGAGAAACAGAGAGACAGATACAAACAAAGAGACAGTAAAAGAGGGAAACAGACAGAGAGACACAGACAGAGGGAAACAGACACAGAGGGATACAGACACATGATGCAGACACAAAAGGAGACACATAGAGACACGGACAGAGGGAAACAGACACAGAGAGACACAGACAGAGAGATGAAGACACAAAAGGAAACAAACACATAGAGACACAGATGCAGAGGGAAACAGACTTGGAGAGACAGACGGAGGGAAACAGACATAGATAGACACAGACAGAGGGAAACAGACACAGAGAGACACAGACAGAGGGAAACAGACACAGAGAGACACAGGCAGGGGGAAACAGACAGAGAGATACAGACAGAGGGAAACAGAAGGAAACAGAAACAGAGAGATACAGACAGAGGGAAACAGACACAGAGAGATACAGACAGAGGGAAACAGACATAGAGAGATACAGACAGAAGGAAACAGACACTGAGAGACACGGACAGAGGGAAACAGAAGGAAACGGACACAGAGAGATACAGACAGAAGGAAGCAGACACAAGGAGACACAGAGAGAGACACACGGACAGAGGGAAACAGACACAGAGAGACGGATAGAAGGAAACAGACAGAGAGACACAGACAGAAGGAAACAGACAGAGAGACACAGACAGAAGGAAACAGACACAGAGAGACACAGACAGAGGAAAACAGACACAAAGAGACAAAGACAGAGGGAAACATTCATAGATAGACACAGACAGAGGGAAACAGACAGAAGGAAACAGAAACAGAGAGATACAGACAGAGGGAAACAGACACAGAGAGATACAGACAGAGGGAAACAGACACAGAGAGATACAGACAGAGGGAAACAGACACAGAGAGATACAGACAGAAGGAAACAGACACCGAGAGACACAGACAGAGGGAAGCAGAAGGAAACAGACACAGAGAGATATAGACAGAAGGAAGCAGACACAAGGAGACACAGAGAGAGACACACAGACAGAGGGAAACAGACACAGAGAGACGGATAGAAGGAAACAGACAGAGAGACACAGACAGAAGGAAACAGACACAGAGAGACACAGACAGAAGGAAACAGACACAGAGAGACACAGACAGAGGGAAACAGACAGAAGGAAACAGAAACAAAGAGATACAGACAGAGGGACACAGACAGAGAGACACAGACAGAAGGAAACAGACACAGAGAGACAGACAGGGAGACACAGACAGAGGGAAACAAACAGAGAGACACACACAAAGAAGAAAACAGTCACAGAGAAACAGAGGAAAACAGACATAGAGAAACAGACAAAGGGAGACAGACAGAGGGAAACAGACAGAGAGATAAAAAATAACAGATACAGAGGGACACAGACACAAAGGTAAACAAACATGGAAACAGAGACACTGACAGAGGGATAGAGACTTACATAGACACAATCACAGTGAGAAAAAAAAGGTTATACTTTAAAGCCATAGCAGCTAGAGTCAGGTACGACCACTGCAGCTGACATGTCAGGTGCTGATTATTCTATTATGTGTTTATGATCTACCTCTTCTCATTTCTTAAGCATCTGGAAGAAAGTTTCACTCGCCTTGCCCTTGAAGCAAACTCCACTTTGAAACAGGAGATGATCATGGTTGAATACATAGAACACACTTTACTGTGGGTAATTTAGCACCATCCATTCACTCTTGTCACTTAGTTGCTAGGTGAGGGTGGGTGAACATTGTGACTTACATGAAGTGATCTGTATTTAGGTGGGAAAAGAAACCAAATCTGCTTTTGAAGATCGTACGGAGGTATTGAAAATGAAAGAAAAAAGAGTGAGTAAAATTAATGATTCTGAGGATGACACAAAGACTCTGATAGTATGCATTCAACCAGTGTGATGACTCGTTCTGTTTATCGGAGCTTAATTTGACGTAACATATAAGACAGTTAGTACCTCTGTGTTTTACTTGCATGGATTTATTCTTAATGCCTCGAGGACGCTGTGATCCTTCAATCAATACATCCTGTGTGTGTTGTGGTGAGAGCACACATTAAGAAGCAGGAGCTGGCAGAGCTGGTATGGATTAACTGCTCAGTCACCTGTGTTTATATCTTGGTGCCTCTTACCCTGACAGAAGGTTGGAGTCAAACATTTAGTGAGCCTGCTGCTCTGCTCCTGTGGTCCAGCACAATATGAGAGTTTGCTCCAGACCAGAGAAGAAGCATTAAAGAGACATGAGACAGTGATACTGGCTGAAAGAGAGAGAGAACGAGAGAGAACGAGGGAGAGAGAGCAAAGGCAAGCTGGTAGTCTGAAAACTTCAGGAGGTTATTTATAGAAGTTTGGCTTCTAAAAATCAAATGGGTCACTCAAAATACACGTTTCTGTTCTACTTACATCACCAGAGGTTATTTCTCTGCTCTAATAAATGAACAAAAACTTAAACATTCTTTATTGGTGAGGGAATTAATGGACATTTATTCACTCTCAAACAGATTCATTAGTCTCTAAACGAAGAGGTTTCATCTTCAGCCATTAAAGAGGAGGTATTGTGCTTTTTTAAAGTCTTTGTTCTGTGCCCCCGTAGCAGTTTTATATTATTTACAGCTAAGAAAAATCTGTTTTTCTTACACTGGTGTTGTGTGAAACCTTTATTTCACCTTCTGTCTTAAATACTTTATTCAAGCTGTAGTCTCTTCGACGAGAATGAGTCCGTGGTGTTTAATTGTGTTCGCTTGTTCTACTGTGTTGCCATTGATGGACATATAATTATGTTGAAATGCTGAGCAATGGAGATACTCAGGTTGGGGTTGTGGCTTAGCATTTCAGCATTAAGCCTTTCCTGTGAGGAAGCACTTAATGTTGAAGTGGAGCCCAGTATTTCAAACTGAGCTTTTTCTGCAAGGAAAAGAAAGAGTTGAAATGAGATGCTCAGCATTTCAACATCCTGCATTTTCTGCAAGGAAATGCTCCCTCCAAGTTCACAATGAGAATGGGTGAGTTGAGGACCATTTTATTTGTCTTGGCAGAGTTGATGTCGAGATGATTATATGCGCACTATTCTGTGAAGTGGGTTACTAAACAGTAACAGAATGCTGATCTTTGAGGAGATCCAGAACTGTAGTATCATCTAAGTTGTTTGTAACATATTGTGATGTCTGTGAGGCTCGTACAGTCGTTAGTGTAGAGCGTGTAAAGGAAGGGACTGAGAACATAGCCCTGAGGGGCTCCAGTGTTGACGATGATGCTGTCAGATATGTGTAGGAGCAAAACATCTGTTACAGTCTAGTTTAGTCGTAAATTTCTTTATTACCGTGAAGCTGAGGTGAGGGGAAATTTAAACATTTGGAATTTTTAATGCCCCAACTTGGGTCGTTTGGGGAGATAGCAGTTGTTCAGCTGACACTCATTGGTCAAGACAGGAGGAAACTGATTGATCCAAGACAGCTGCCTTTTGTTGACCCTAGTTGTAGAATGCATGGGGTTGGTTTGTGAGATTTTATTGCTGTAACCATGACTGTATATAAGGACACAGAATTTCACTACCTGGAGAGGACACTTTGCTGAAGTCTCCTCTCCATGCTGCATGATTAAAAGCTCTGATTCATCACTGTGATTTGCAATTTCTGTAACTTAGAATTCATGAGTTCAACAGAGGAAATTTCCCTGACATACGGCAGAGTCGTGTCCTTACGGCCTATGGTCTGCTCAGAAAGCTATGGATCAAGTGGAACAGTTTGTGTATCATCACATGATGTTGGATTGTGTTGAATGCTGAACTTTAATCCCCAAAGAGAACTGCTGCAGAGTTGCCAGGTGTTTCCAGGTGTTGGAGAAGGGAGTGAAGGAGACATGCCACAACATCTTCTGTACTCCACTTGACAGCTGTGGATTAACAACTCAGATCAGTTTCTCATAACATTTACTCACTTTTGGTGTGAGTACAACAGGTCTACAGTGGTTTGATTTAGAGGGCCATGGTTTCTTTGGTAAGGGGGTGATTGTCGAAGTTGTCCAGAGTGTAGATCACCATGCAGTATTGGTCCTCATGTGGAAACTAGCTGTGCAGTAAGACGTGGGGCTATAACAAAACAAAAAATAGGCTACTAGATTAATACAATTTACATTTTGTGAAAATCGGACAGTAATTAAGTTTGATTTGTTAACGTGTGTTGATTTACGTGTTCATTCATTTTCTTTATATGGTTTTCAGATTTGCCTTGATTTTTGGGCAGGGCAGTACTTTTTAAGGCCCTTCTTCTGACATACGGTGATATTCATAAGGTCATAAAAATGTCTGATTTCAAGTTTTTTTTAAAGACAAAAATGAGGTGTAAATTGCTTGTAACAAGTCAAAAAATCTGCCAATGGGATAAGACGAATTCGCCCGGGAAGTTTCTTGAAATTAGAAAGATGTCTTAAAACAAGAATCTTGTATCTTATCCCATTGGCAGATTTTTTTTTTACTTGCTACAAGCAAATTTACACCTCATTTTTGTCTTTAAAAAACTTGAAATGAGACATTTTTATAACCTTGTCTTGTAAATGTGGCTCAAATCAAGAATAGTAAGACAAATTTGATAAGACACAATGACTTGCTTAGATTTCAGTTTTTGCATCAGAGTGCATCTAAAACAACATATTGGATTTGTCTTGAACACTAATGATTCAGATCAATAACTTTAAAGAAGAATGCAATTTGCAACACATACTTTGATATCTTCATTAATTTACTGGACTTAAGAAAACAGGAACAAAGATAATCGGAGATGGATAGAAAAAGAGTATTTTTGTGTACCATGGGTTTCAAACACAGTGATAAAGAAAAGTTGAACTATTGAAAAATGTGTTTTGGATAATGTGCTAATGTGATAATGTTTTGTATAAAATATGTTACGTTTTTTTATTATTTTTTTCATTTTCAAAACATTTAATTTTGATAACCTTATTTATAGTCTATTGTGTAACATTTCCACATGCATCATTTTCCAATTGTGAGGTTGAGATCTTGTTATTTATTAGCCTATTTATCTTGTTGTGGTATTACATTCATTTTGAACATGTAATTTATAGGTAAGTATATGCTTCAAGAGCCTGTGTTTTTTCTTTGGAATGGATCGTTTTGATCATTTCATAACAGATTCAGGGATTTCTACAACATATGAATATTAAGAGGTTTAAGAAACCTACACATTTACTTTGACCATCCAGCATTGTTACTTTATATCCATGTTTTTTCTGCATGTCCAGACTTTACATGGCCATAGACTGTGTTGAACTCCCTTCCACTCCAAGGCTGTATAAAGTCTTTGAGTGTTTTGTAACCTTCACCTGAAACTAAGTGCAAATCTGATGTATTTTAATCTCACCACAAAACTGTCTTTGTCTTCATTCCTCTGATTGATGCTCGGCGCCTTTGAGAAGGTGAACATTATCATATTTGAGCGTTTGTCCTTGAGGAGCATCGCAGCACACTTGTGCACAAACAGGAGCATTTTTATCCATTATGTGCTGTGATTTAAATAGCTGTTTTTTGACTCGCACACAGCTTGCCACAAATTTGAAAGGTTAAGTAATTACTACAAAAGAGTCTGCAGCAGTGCAGCTCAGTGATGCGTAGGGGCGGCGTATTTCCATACATCCATATAAACAAGCACATTTACATAGATTAATGCAATAACATTTATAGGGGCTGTTTCATTCAGCATTTGTGGGTAATTACAGTAATTAACTGGGTGGAGTGATTGGTGCATTCATGTACATGAAATTACAAAACTAATGAAGATTATGAAGGTGTGCAGTACATTATTTTTATAAATCATCTTCTATTAATTTCATACTCACATCCTCCTTTTTTTCTTTGGCTAACCTTGAGTGTGATCTTGTAGGCACCACCTACAGAAACAAACCTTCAAAATAAAGAATGTTCCAGACTAACACCGGTCTGGACCTGATGGGATTAATATGATCTGCATGGCACTCGGGAGGATAAGCCAATGAGAAATGAACTGGGGACATACCATGACATACACAGTCAAATGGATTTATGGGTGATAAGGTTGGTTATTGAATTTGAATATATAGGTGATATGGTTGGTTATTACTTCAGGTTGGATTTTGCTGCCTGTGTTCAGATTTGGTTCTCGGTTTAAAAAAAAAAAAAAAAAAGCTGAGTTGGTATTCCACAATCACCAGGAAATGTAGATAAAGCAAGAGGAGGCATCATTTTTGGACCTTATGATTTGCTCTCATGACTGATATTGGAGCAGGAATAGCAAAAAAAATCTACACTTGTGCATCTATACAACACAAAAGAGAAAAATGGTGATGGACAGAATCTAACGTTACAACATTGTGAATAGTAAACTGCTTTAAAAGACTTAAGCGTCAAAATTTGTGCATATGCAAACATTATTCAAACATTTTTTTAAGACACCAAAGCACATATGAGAACAAACACTGTGACACATGACCGCAAACGGGTATATATGCTCACTTTTTGTAAGCTTAAGATAATAAATGACTCATTAAAACACTGTTCCCCATTAAGATTATCATATTTTCAGACTTAAAGTTGCAGCAGTAAAAAAAAAAAAAAAAACAAACATCATGAGAAGAAAAGAACATGAATAATTCATGCTGAATTATAAGTTGCTTTTATTTAGAGGGATTTGGTTTGTTTACAGTATTTCCAATGAGACCTATTTACATTTTTTGATAAGTAGGTATTTGTTTATCTGGAGATTTAAATATTTTTCCTCCAGCACCCCATATTTCTGACCATACTTAAGTTTCAGTTTCTCTTCTCTTCCTGGACTCCTCTCACTCATTTTGCTCATGTGCTCTCAGCCCCGTCCCATCCTCTCCTGCTCTACTCCAAGTGCTGCTGGTCAGACCCATAGACTGTATACTCAGTGGACGCCATGACAGTCAGCTCTAACTGAAGCATCCACAAATGCAACGACCCCTGGTGAATGGCTGCAGTATAAGTCAAAATATCTCTCCTCATGCATTTCAGATGAGAGGTGGTAGAACTTGAAGAAATGACTACTCCTGGTAGAAATATTTCTCACATCCTTACGCTGCAGTGATATGAAGATGTTGTTTAGCTGCATCGTGTTCAAGTCCTTATTTTCGGAGGAGTTGGTTTTTCATTAGTTATTAGACATTAAAAAGCAGGTTATAAGTTTTTTTCAACAGTGATTGACGGCTGCCATTCATGTGTAGTTTTATTGGGGGTATAAGAAACTTTGGGAGAGGGTTCCAAAAAGAGGTTACGCCTCCAACAGAAAAAGTAAATAAATATGTTTATTACATTTTTGTGACCCAACTTCACCCAAGTTCTCGACTGTCAAGACTCTGGCTGCACATTGGCAGCCAATTCCGGCTCTAGTAAGGAGGTACTTTTGGCTTTGAAACTGTACAACGCTAAAAGGCTGTCCACTCTCTATAAAGTTTATGGTCATACTAGTGTGGTGTGAGCTTAAATGAGCTCCATCAGATAAACGTTCTCACTTTTCAAAAAGTTTCATGAGTTTTTTTTTTAAGTTTTTTTTTTTTTTTTGGCTTTTGTGCCTTTATTGGATAGGTAAGAGGACAGTGGATAGGATAGGAGTAGGAGTAGGAAGGGGGGAGAGAGTGGAGAGTGACATACGGGAAACAAGTCGCAGATCAGATTCGAACCCAAGCCACCCGCACGAGGGCAAACTTCATGGTGCACGACCTAATCCACAAGGCCATCTGCACCCCAAGTTCTCTGAATTTTGACACTAGTTTGCGACTCATATCCTGAAAAACGATCTAAAATGGAGAGCTAAGAAAGCACAAGTCAGCTTTTGTTTCAGGTGCTAAAAACCAAGGGGCTCCGAGGCTGTCCAAGCTGAAGATGGTTGGCTGGAGCCTCTGTCAGCACGGAGTTCAATCAGGCCTGTAGAGATATTTCCTCATCAATATTGTTCACTCGTGTATGAATGTAACGCTCTTTTTCCGCAAAAGTCACCATCAACACATTCATTCATTTCAAGTATAAGTAACTTGAGCTAAGCTGAAAAAAACAGTGTGACTTACTGTACCGAAAGTAAGGTATCCATCTCTTTATCGAAAGCCAGCAGCAAAAGAACCCAAAGTTAAATATACAGGGAACAAAAGTACAAATGACAAGCACTAAAATGTGAAATAAGCAATTGACGATGACCAAACTAAAAACAAAGACGTCATAAAGAACCTGCCTCTAGGTGCAAAAAACCTAAAAGCCCTTTTCCCAATTTCAGTTTCACTGGTTTTTGGGACAAAGAGCATAAAATGGTCCTGGAGGCACAGTAAATACCGTCCTGCACTTTTCTGTGTGATAAAAGCACTCTGTGTAGCAGCAAGCCAAGAACCAGCTTATAAATGAGGGTGTACCAATGTATCAGTCTACAGGTTTACAGAGAGGACCATCCAAACCCAGGAGAACAACCTGAGAGCAGTGAGTCAGAGCTCTGCAGATGGTAATCAACCTCCAGAATGGATGCTTTAATGTATCCATCATAAGACAATGTGCAGAGATGTGTTTCAGCAATGAGATACTTGTTACATTGAAGTAAAAACATCAGGGTTGAATTTGATGAATTTGATTTTTTTAAATATTTTTTATGTGCCATTTGTACATAGACCAACAGTCCAGATATATAAGAGTTCTTACGATTGTTTTTGATGATAAAAACAATTTAAATAAAGCATATAAAAAATAAATTAAATAAAACATATAAAAATAAATTAAATTAAATAAATTAAAATAAAGCTTATAAAAATTCCCAAAACAGCTCATAAAAACTATTCAAATAAAGAGGGAAAAACAATCTAAATACAGACTATAATAGCAATTTAATTAAAGCATATAAAACAGTTAAATGAAGCTCATAAACAATTCAAATAAAGCATACAAAAACGATTTCAACAAAGCCTCTGAAAACAATTCAAATAAAGCTTATAAAAACAATTCAGAAAAAAACTATTAAAAGTATTAAAATAAAGAACATGCCAACAATTTAAATACAGCATATGGAAATTTTGAATAAAGAATATCAAAACAATTGAAATAAAGCTTATAAAACCAATTGAAATTAAGACTGAAAAAAAAGATTACTTTAATGTAGAATATAAAATCATTAAAACATTTTGCAAGGGAGAAATAAACACATGACTTTAAAAGTAGCTTTAAAAACAAGGTTGTTTTTCCACAGCAAGTGCAGACTTTCTTTCACGTCTCTGTGTCAGAGGGCGAGCATGCTCATGACATTTTAACCCCAGTCGGTAACAACTGGTCTTCAAATATGGAGTCTTTGTCATGGTTAAAAAATGCTCAAGTTCTTCAAAAGTCAACTTAAGACTAGTCATAAAAGCAAAAGATACATAGTCAGCCAAAAAAGGAAATTCTGACTATTTTTTTCACAGTCTGGTTAAATAACAAAAATATGTTTTGGTCTATTTAACTGTTTTCTCTATCTCTATCTCTTTTTATACACCCTGTTTTTCATCCAAAGAGGTCACCAGAATCATCACAAAATCAACCCTCCAAAGTGCCAGCCCCAACACTGTCTGCCAATCCAGCCATTTTCCCTTTTAATCCAAAACTCTACTTGGACAGTCTGTCGTGCTACCATAGCTTCAAAACAAAGCTGACAAACAGGAACATGGAGCCTGAGTGGAAAAAAAAAAAAAAAACTCATGCAGCTGAAAATACCTGTCAAATGTAGTGATGGGACGGTTTAAAGCTGGACAGGAACACATTTTAATAGGTTGTAACTGCATCTGTTTTAACTGTCACAAGTTGTCAGAGCTTTTAAGAAAGGCTTTGTCAATCAGTTTGACATTCAGTGAAAAATTAAAAAGCCCTCCATCCAAAGAAGTGACAATCAATCACAATATAAAGAAGGAGTGGGCAACTGTTATTTATATATATTATGAAAGGTACTGAAAACCACCACATAAAAACTGTCAATCTGTCACTTTGTATTTATCGAGACTTCATTTACTTTATTTTATGATCATGTAAAGATGTTGTGAGACTGTGACATAAAAAGCCTTCAGGGGACAGTAGAACGNTCTATTAAATCCATGGGAATGTCTGCGTGCTCATAAGTCAAACATATTTTTGTCTTGTCCGCTTCCAGCTCTTGCATGATTTCCCTTTGCATTGCAGGATTTCCTCAGGAAGTTTCATTTAATACTGCAACCAGTTCAGATGACAGAGTTCTGTGTGAACGGGAGGGATGTGAACTCACCACCAGATGCATTAAATCCCCTCAAGGATTAGGAACCAATATACCATCATCATATCCAATATCCTGCCTGGATGCTCACTGCCAACGGACATGTCACCCCCCTTAAACTTTCTCACACTCGCACACACACTCTCTCACACACACAGGTAGTTTTTTTTTATTGCACACCAGTCATTTCACAACCATCAGTGCCTTTAGTTTGGAGCATTTCAGTCTGACTGAATGAAGGTTCAGTAAACATCCTGTGCTGTCAAAGAAAAAAAAAAAGTGAATCCTGCAGCAAGTGGCAATATTTATAACACATCTCAGAGAAAAACACATGTTTAATTCATCTATCGATACGTCTGCTTCAAAAAAACATGCCGGTGTTGTGTATTAATAAGAAAAAAAAGTGTGTCCCTGACCCAAAGTCAGGATGTGTTACACACACATATGTATATATTTCCATTTACCGGGAGCATCGCGTTTATATGAGCTTGAAATTGCAGGCAGATGAAACAGGTTTCCTTTAATGGATTCTCATGCACAAATAAACATACCTGTAAACACACCTGCAGCCTGAGGTTGAACAGAATTATTTCATGTCTCCTCGTCGCTGCATTTTAACTACACATTTACATACTGCTGCAAAAAAAAAGAGCCATATACACAGAAAAAAGCTGTTTATTTTTTTTACTAAGAGAGGGAGAGAGTAGTTTATTTTAAATGTTCTCTCAGACATCAATGTAAAATGTCATTTGTATCTTTTTGCAGAGACATCTGTTCTCTAAATACGAGCTGCCTCTGACTCCCATGTGACAGATTTGGCCTGGATGCAGAGTGAACTGATGCTGATCCTCACAGACAGGATGACCCACTGAACTCAGAGACTTTTGGATACGAATACTGACTGCGTTTTTTCTCTCTCTCTTTTTAAGTTAATACTGATGAAAAGGGTCAAAACAGCCAGAGAAGAATTTCAATGGATGCTAAAACGTTTAAACCAACAAATTAAATCAGGTTTCACAAACAGGCATGGTTTCAGTGTAGGATTTAAATTTTGGTGCTTGTTCAACAGGTCTTCATTTTTATCAAGAGGTTGTTTTTTTGTTGTTGCTGTTTCTTTTAATACAAAAAAGTAACACTTTACTTGACGGAAGGATAGAAGAAAGGATAGAAGGATAAAAATTTATAAAAATTTTAGAAGGATAAAATCAAAGAAAATCAATTCCTCATTTTCTTGTATTCTAATCAGTTATAGCTTTTTTTTTTTTTTTATCCTGCATGATGACATAATTGAGTAACATCGTTTTAAAGCCATGGCTTTCCTGAATCTACAGTGAGTAAAAATGTGACAGAAGCAAAAATTGACCAGAAACTGCTTTAGATTCAGATAGTTAAATTTCTAATAACTATTTAAGTCTTTATTATTATAGTGATAATGTTAATTGTAGGGGTTATAATAATAATAATAATAATAATAATAATAATAATAATAATAATAATAATAATAATAATAATAATAATAACAATAATAATAATAATAATAATAATAATAATAATAATAACAAAATAATAATTATAATTGTTGTTGCTGCTGCTGCTGTTGTCATTATTATTGTTATTAATATTATAATGATTACTATAGCTGATTTTTCTTTAGCTTATTTGTATTTTTATTTTATTTTTCTAATTCTACTTCATTCTATTTTATTATTGTATTTTATTGTTGCATCTTTTCCACTTGGAATGTTTGTGAGCTGCTGTGACATTGAAATTTCCCCCATAGGGAACCAGTAAAGACTTTTCTCTTCTATTAAATTAGCTTTTTGTCCGAAGTATTTCTTCCCAGCCCTAAGCTGCACTTTGTAATCATTGCTTTAATACTTACTTTTAAATCTTGTCTATTTATTTATAGTAGTCATATGATCCTTTTAACCTTAACTGTGTTTTATATATATTGCTTTTTATCTTCAAACCATACTTTTTTATCTTATATCTGTGTATTTCTAATCCTGACTTCTAGATTCAGTCATTAATGTTTTACCCACCTGTGTCATTTCCTGGTTCTGTTCTTTTGTGAGGCACTTTCAGCTGCATGCATGAATATATAAAATCATTCATTTCTATTTTTTGCAGAGCCCTTCAGTGCAGAAAGATACAAAGGGCGACGGTAAGGGTGTGAAAATGCAAAATGCAGGTAGCAGGAGAAAGAGGGATGAAGTGCAGGGAGGTGGGCGGATAATGTTTGTGGGCATTGAACTTATCATTAGCTCAAATCGAGATAAATGATCAGGCCCAGTGGGTAACAATGACTGAATAGAAACAGTGAAGCAGAGATGGAGAGAGGGGAAGTGGGAGCAGGAGATAACCACGTGGACGGGCAGGGGTTAAATGAATGATGGAAGTGAAGTAAAAAGACGGGGAGTGGGAGATGGGATAGAGGCAGCAGAGAGGAACCAGATGACTTGCTCTGCATGTTAATGAGTCCAGTGTCATATATTCACAGTGACAGGATAAGAGTAGGTGCCAGTGTAGCGGAGGGCATATGGAGATTTGTTGAATGTACTCAACTCCTCCTCTGGGGTCTAATACAGCAGTGATGAATAAACCCCCGACATCATCTGCATAGACTCTGCCTCTGTTACAACTAACTCCTCCTGTGTGAGCAGGACGGTAATGGATGCTCCAGCAGAGGAGGTCCTTAAACACATCGCCATAAACAAGCAATGCCTTGAAGGAGGGAAATGAACAAAAATAAATGGCAGTGTTTGTTCTGTGTTTGTGTTACATATGTGACTGTAAACAGTGGCCTTCCTGCTCTCTGACAAAGCCTCGGGAAGTCTGCCTCCCACCACTTTGATTATAATGTTCTGCTGCACTGCTGCTGGTGTTCTTCATCTCCTGTGCAGAAACATTCTCTGCGCCAAACACTTGCTGTGTCCCCCACCAGTGTACGAGGCTCGTCTGCAGCTGCATGAACATCTCTTTTAACTGTGACGAGATGTTAAGTGTTGGAGCTCACCTGTTGGATTTACAGCATCGTGATGATTGTTTAACTAGCTCAGGGGAGACAAACTTTTCAGCTCATGATTCATGAAATGTTGCTGCCAGGGACCAGATACCCCTGCTGTGGAAACGCACCAGGAAACCAAATCAAAAAGACAAGAACAAATACAGAAGGTGTGGGGTGCGTAAACTTTTTTTTTTTCTCACTTAATTCATTTATTTATTTAACTTTTACTTAACCAGGTAAATAACCCATTGGGATCAAGATTTCTTTTGCAAGGGTGACCTTGGCCAAGATGGCAGCAGCACTCGTCAAAAAAATCATACATTATAACGACGCAAATACCAACGATAAGTTAATAGAAAATGACAGTTTACAGAGTGTAAATTGATTTACAGAATAAAGTGCAGGCTCTTGCTCACAGATTACAAATCAGAAACACTGGCACTGTCGAACTGACTCACATACTCTATCTCTTAAGACTGAGCTGAAGGCAAAAGAAGCCAAATAAGATCCACCATTTTTAAGTCATTTTGGAGAAGGTTCCATGCTGTGGAAGCCGCAAAACTAAAATTTCTTTTCCCGAGGTTAATTTTTCTCAGTGCACTGAAAAAAATCAATATGGAGAGAAGTACATTTAACTTAATTGAGTCCTTGAAATCAACAATAAAAGTACAAGTTAGTGTCTTCACACAATTATATTTAGTTTTGAGGTCAACACTATTTGTTCAAGATACAAGACAGTGTAAATATTTTTTGGAACATGAATAATTTAAGTAATGTGAGGCAATGTTTTTCAGTTCATTCACACAACAAGAGACAACCTTGTTATTTTTACTGTTTCATTTGGTATTTCTGGGACCAGAAACTCAACTCAATTCCTTACCATACCTTGTTAACATTCGTGAGGAGGGCACACAGTGGACATGGGGGCCTGTATACAAATGAATTATATAGGTGGCACTGCTGGATTTTCATGCTGGTGTGGACCTGCTGCCTAAACACTACAGAGTGAACCCACTACATGGAGTTGACCTGAAAAAACAAAGAAATCTACCAGAAAGATTTTATCAGTGTGTATCAGTGTACCTGTGGCTGTCCAGAGTGTTCCTCGCCTCACACATGAAGGCAGGTAGGAACGGCTCCCAGACCCCGAAAGGGAAGAAGGGTAAACATCATCATGCTCTGCACCAAAATACTTAAGTCTTGCTATGAGCTGTTTAAAAGTGTTCATTCATATTCCTAGGTGTTTGTTTAACTGATATTGTTCGGACTGTTTCAGGGACAGGTGTCGGATTGTGTTCATTGAGAAAAAGCAGCTATTACAGTCAGTCATGTTTATGTTTAATCAATTCATTGTGGCAAAGTATACAGCCCCACAATCACAACAACCATTAGAAAAAGATATAAAATGTCCTTAAATAAAAAAATTCAGCAGTGCAGAGCCACCCTCTAAGTCAAACCCCAGCAAGCAAGCAGGAACAGTTTATTTTCCCTTTTTCAAATGATCTGCTTATGTGTATTTTTGTTATCCTCCTACCTTACAGCCTGGAGACTTGCAGATTTGTTTTCTACTTTAGGATATTTATGTCTTAAAGTTTCTATTTTCCTGCTTCTGCTACTTGTTTCATTCTGCCTACCTAACAAAATGTTCTGATATTGTGCCCCAAACTTTTTAAAGATGAAAAGATTCAGACTTTGCAAAGGCTACAGAAGACAAAGTTTCACACAACAAGCATTGATAATAAAAGTCTTGCACTGGGTAATAAAAAAAAAGTTAACAAAGGGATTATTGCAGTTTCCTAAAATTTAAATGTACGTATACATATGTTGGAGAAAACCCTGAATTTGTCTGTAAATTGATAAAAAAAACACTCTGCACTAAAATTATAAGGGGATCTTCACAAGACCAGCTGAAATGATGAGGTCATCAAATACGGATCGTCTCACTGGTTTATGACACTTAAGAGAGGCAGGCCTCAAACACCAAGATCTGCCCAAAGCCATGCCCCTAACAGGTCTCCTGAGGGCTGACCAATCAGAGTGAAGAGGGTTTATAGAGCAAGGAGCCTTAAAGAGACGAGAGCAAAAACAAAGATTTTCAGCCAGATGCTGAAATAAGTGTTTTCTAAAACACCACTTTGAGGGAAATGTAGATTGTTTTGAGTTGTAAATTATGTTTAACTACTGAAATGTTACCTGAGGGACAGTATACAGCTATAAAACTTCCCCCGTGTTAAAAACATTGTCAGTTTGCCATCTGAACTTTTTTTTTTTTCCTTCAGCAACACACTTTCATATCTTGTGTGTGTCAGCACACACCCCAGAGCCTTGGGATACCTCTAATAGACTTGTTTCCAGCTTTGTATGACCTTTCCCAGTTCCTGTTGGTGCAATTTTGCAATTCAACTTCACTCTCAAGGCTATGTGCCCCAAAGAAGTTATAAAAGAGATTTTCTGCGACTTAACTGTCACTTCCTCTTGGTTCATGATTTACCACAAGCTCGGTATCCACTTAGTGCAGCTTGCAAACAACTGCAGGAATTATAAACACTGTGTAATCTCAAGAAAGACATCATCAGAGCAAGGTCGACAATTGAGGAAAATAGGAAAAGAACAATGTTGTTTGTTTCTCTAATGTTGGCAGCTGGTCCTTGAGATTTTTGACATGAAGTCACTGATGATTAATTCTTCTGAAATCCCTTCAGATTGGTATTGTCTGCACAAGTATCATAACACCATTCAGACAGCCGGTGGCCTTGTTGATGTGCTGAAGTCGGTTAATTCAAGTTCCAATCACGTCGTGGATGACGCCACCATCAGAGAAAGATTGAAGCTTTTCCTGAGGATAATAAACATCTTCTTCCCTTTTTGTCTAAAAGAAAGTGTCTGGGCTTGTTTTTATTTATTTTTTTGTCGAATCATTGATTAAAACACAAGGGTCTCTCGTGAAAGCCTCACAAATGCTGCATCATTTGCTTAGATATCCTACCAAACAAAAACTACAAGCTCTTCAAGTTGTGTGGCACTTTTTTAAATCTCTTCCCACACAGCAGACACAGAAATACACAGGATTTAAAAACATGCTCAGCTTTCAAAATGTATTGACTATTGCTGATACATACACTGATAAAAAAAATTCTGGTAGATCTACTTAGAAAAAATAAGGCAACTTTTTGCAGAATTTATTTATATTGCTTTTTCTCTCAACTTCTCTTTTTCACATGAAAAATATAATTAAAGTAAAGTGGACTTAATTTTGTCAAGTGGATTGAGTAAAACTTAACTTTGTAGAAATCACTTAATTATTTTTTTCAAATCTGGTAAATGAACTTTGCCGGTCAAACCAACTTGATCAAACAAAATTAGTTTTTGCATAAATTACTTGATCTTTTGATGTTTTTAATGATGTTTTGAGTAACATCAGCTAAATCATATAATTTGCAGAAAGCATGAAGGGTTGGCAGTCTACAATGTTGGACGTAGCCCATCTACACCACATTGCATAGACAGCAGGTCTACTCCATGTAGTGTAGGCAGCCAGTCCACATTGTGTGATTGTGACCCATGTGATTCATCCATGTACAGCAGGACATCATGTCCACTGTGTGCCCTCCTTACTTATGGTAACAAGGTACAGTAGGGAAATAAGTTCAGTTTCTGGTTCCAGAAATACCAAATGAAACAGTAAAGAGAAAACAAGAACATCTCTTGTTGTGTGGATGAACTCAAAAACATTGCCTCATATTACATAAATTATTCATGTTTCAAAAAAAAGAAAAGAAAAATCCCACTGTCTTGTATTTTGAACAAATATTTTTGGACTTAAGTACGTCATATCATACTATATAAGAACTATATATTTGTGTGAAGACACTAACTTGAACTTTTATTGTTGATTTCAGGGATTCAATTAAGTTAAAGTTACTTCTCCCGAGATTTATTTTTCTCAGTGTAGTTTTAATTCTTATGTTCCATTTCATGTTTGCATGTTGGGGCATACATCCTCTTTATTTCCCCCACTCAGGTTGAAACTTTCTGCTGTCCAAAGTCAGATACGTGTGGACAGAGCAGCAAATAAAAAAAAGTAATCCTGAAAACCCTCAGGGATCTCCAAAAGGTCCGAGACCCTAACTTCAGAGGCTCGGGGCCGTTTGGAAGTTTTATCTCTCTGTCTCTCCAGGGATGAAGTCTGAGACGGCATCAGTTAAACCATCAAACAGACACCTTCCACAGACAGACACTTGACTTTATTGCATTACACCTGAGTTGTAAATCAGCTCCACTAAAATTGATAGATACAGCCTACAACTCTCTCTCTCTCTTTCTCTCCTCCTTCGTTAGACAGGCTGTGATATTTATTTTATTACAGGTTTGTACTGGAGTTATAAATCCAGCCCAGTGAAGCGAGATGAAATACAAGACAGAGCAAAGAGGGGGATATTGCCCTGTTATAAATCCTCATTTCACAGAACATGAGCATGTAAAAGTGCCACATCACCTGTGTGTGTCTGAGAGCGTTTCA
>RPOG01004444.1:0-44728 GCA_008086565.1 Thalassoma bifasciatum | reverse complement strand
TCTATCTATCTATCTATCTATCTATCGTTCTTTCTATCTATCTATCTATCTATCTATCTATCGTTCTTTCTATCTATCTATCTATCTATCTATCTATCTATCGTTCTTTCTATCTATCTATCTATCTATCTATCTATCTATCTATCTATCTATCTATCTATCGTTCTTTCTATCGATCTATCTATCTATCTATCTATCTATCTATCTATCTATCTATCGTTCTTTCTATCTATCTATCTATCTATCTATCTATCTATCGTTCTTTCTATCTATCTATCTATCTATCTATCTATCTATCTATCTATCTATCTATCTATCGTTCTTTCTATCGATCTATCTATCTATCTATCTATCTATCTATCTATCTATCTATCAATCTATCTATCTATCCATTTTATGTTCTAGCTCATGTTTTGGTCTCAAACTTTCTTTTTTGAATCTTTGATTTGTGTTTTAGCCTTTAGCCTGTTCACTCTCCTGTTTATCGTTCTTCTTCTCTTCTGTCCCTTTTCTGTCAGACAGTCCAGCTCCTGTCTCCATTTTAACTCCTAAATAAAACACAGAAATAATTTTCAGCAGAGAAAAACTCAGATCTCTCTTCTCACTGATAAACTTCTTCAGGTGTTTTCATAGAGACTTCAACTTGCAGTAAATCATTTTAATTAACTTGGACTGGATTGCGTAGCCAGGATTTAGCATTTGCAAATAACCAATTTGTATATCATCATTCTTTGCAAAATAGTGTTAATTTTCTATCCTCTGTAAGTAGTGCTATTTTTATTTTCATAATCCTAGTACTTCTTCTAAATTGCTAATTTCTAGCAATTTAGCATTTTCTTATAGCATTTTTTCTTATTCTTTCTATTTTATTGTCGCACTCTTTGCACTTGAAATGTTGTGAGCTGCTGTGACGTGGAAATTTCCCCCATGGGGGATCAATAAAGAATATTCTATTCTATTCTATTCTAAGCGCTGATGGTCTAATTTTAAATTATGGTTTATGATCAGACATATATCCAGAGATTAAACTTTTTAATGCTCACTTAGAAAGTCCTTACACAGACTTTAAAAACAGTTTTTCAAGATAAAAGCGCACAGCAGTGTTTATTTTTACAGCTCTGTGGGATTTAGTTTTTACACGTGAGGTGAACTTGAGGTAAAAACCTCCTTTTGTTGTCACCTTTTGTGTTTTTCACCCTCAATAGTTTCAGTTTTGTTTATTTAGCTTAGATTCCCCCACTGTGCAAATTATTATTTTGCAAACATGACGATCGTGTCAGATCCTGCAGACACCGTGCAGTAAATGCAGAACTTATCCTGAACCCCTCGTGGTTAAATTCCACCAGATCTGTGTCTGGTTCATCTCCGCTCTGTTAGAAAAAGCTCTGCTCTTAAAGCAAACAGACTGAGGAGATCTGCAGCACACAGATCTGTCTCTCTCTATCAGAGAATAACAAACAGCAGCTGGTGTTCTCTGCTCATCAAAGACTCAGATGTTGAGTCAGGTATCGATCGCTCTCAGGTGAGTTTCCCCCAGAGAGCAGGTGACCTCCACTGAAACACCCAGAGAGTGAAATTAAAGTGAACCAGGACTCTAATAATCCTCCTCATCGAGCGTTTGTCTCGCCCGTCGTCTTCTCCTCTCCTTGTGTGTCAGAGATAATGTAGTGCACACTCACCTGTGTGACCTCTGACCCCTGAAACCCTGATATCGATTGTCCTTCAGGTGAGAGGGTGATGTGATTGAAGCGAGTGTGTGTGGGACTTTAGCGGCTGTCAAGAGTGTGTGTGGGGACAAAATTTACCTCCAGTTAGGGCTGAACAATTAAAAAAAACTGAGATTTGAATTCAATTTACAATTTTCTTCAGTGAAATATTCATATACAAAATCGACAGAAAATTACATCAAACCATTGACACATCAAAACCTTTTACTCTCACGCAAAGAGGAAAACTGACAGTAAGAATTGTTTCCAAAGGTATTTATCAACAATTTTGAGTTACAAAGTCAAACATTTTGATAAAATAGTCAAAATTTTACAATATGAAAGTCAAAACTTTGAGATATGAAAACAATATTTTTTTGATAGGATCCAAATTTGAGATATTTCAGGCAAAATATTGTGATTAAAAGACAAGATTTTGCAATTATAAGTCAAATTTCTAACTAAAAGTCAACCTTATGAGATAAAAAGTCAATATTTTAAGATAATACAGTCAAAAAAATTGAGAGACATAAGACAAAAATTCTGAGATAAAAAGACAAAAATTGAATGAAATACAGAATTTGAGCTATTATGTCAAAGTTATGAGAATTGGAGATTACATTTTGAGACAAAAAGTCAAATTTTAGAAACAAAAAGTCTAAATATTGAGGCATTAAGGTCAAAATTCTGAGTTAAAAAGACAAAACTTTGACAAAAGACAACATTTGAGCCAAAAAGTCAAAGTTACGAGACAATTAGATGAAATTTTGAGATTAAGATTCAACATTCGATAAACATGCATGTACATTCTTTAAAGTCTTTGACCAATAGCAGTTAAAACAACTGAAGAATAAGAAGAACCATGTTTGACTCTAAACTTTTAGAAATAATGTAGTGCAATTTTCTTTTTTTGTTGAATTTCAAAACCATTTAAAAAACAAACTTAAATAAGTAAGAATAATAATAAAAAAAATTCAATATACCCATGAAGAAAAGGATCTTTTCCAATAGTTTTATACTCAGGAAAAGTGTGTGTGAAGCAGCTGAAACAACAGATCCTGGTTCAGTCAGAAGAGCAGCAACAACAACAAAAAAAAAAATGTAGTTTTGGCGATCACATGATCACGATATCTTGAATGATGATTTCAATCAGTAAATGATAAATCACTCAGCCCCTACCTCCCAGACACGTGTGTGTGTGTGTGTGTGTGTGTGTGTGACGTGTGTGTGTTTGACCTTGTGTTTTTAATGTGTGTGTGTGGATTTGATGGATGTGGAGATGATTGACAGCTCTGAGACTAATGGAGGCAGGTGATAGGCTAAAAACTAACCCTTCATATCTACCTGCCTCTGGGCTGAACGTGGGAGTACATGAGTGTGTGTGTGAGGGCCACAATCAGCATTTTGATCAGAATTTACTTTGCTGAAAGGTATTGAATCCCCTCTTTCCTCTGCGGCCTGAGGGCAGTAATGTGTTGCCTCATTTCCCGTCTCCGTCCTCCACTAACTAACCCCCGTCACCCTGTCCTGACTCCCTCCAGCAGATATTTATTAAAGTGCGGGGGCTGCTGCCGCTAACGAATCCCTTTCACAGTTATTAGTTAAAGCACACACAGCGTTCTGCACACTCTGCTCGGCCGCTGTACTAACAGGTATCCCCTGTAGAGAGGGAAATAAGTAATAGCAGCAATAAGATTATCGAGCTGCTGCAAAGCTCCCTGAACTTTGCTGCCCTGGGTTTTGCCTCTCAGGCTGCTCTTCCTTCAAGCTGAAACTTAGAGCCAAGAAAACAAAAAGAAGCTCCAAAGACAAACCTGTAACTCTTTAAAGCTACTCAGATAAAATGTTTGTATCCTTCACTTTGAGCTTTTTATGACCTAAATTAAAATATCAATTTCCTTCATTACTGGGCCAGTTTGCTTTGATACTCAGATGATGGATTTAGATAAGAAAATGAAATGGGTTTTGATTATTATTGAGGCTATAACTCTTAGGGACATAAGCTTTCTGCAGGTCTGACATAAAAAAAAAGTGTTTGTGATACATTTAAATATGGCTCACTAAAACTTCAAAACAACTGTAAAGGCTTTCTCAACGATCTTACGAAACAGTTACATATCTTTAGGGTAAAGTACAGGCTAAATGCTTAAGACTAAAAAAGGGGCTGAAACATGGGCTAAAGGCTAAAACAGGAGCTAAAGGCTAAAACATGAGCTAAAGGCTAGAACAGGAGCTAGAGGCTAAAACAGGGGCTAAAGGCTGAAACAGAAGCTAGAGGCTAAAGCAGGAGCTAAAGGCTAAAACAGGAGCTAGAGGCTAAAGCAGGAGCTAAAGGCTAAAACAGGAGATAAAGGCTTAAACAGGAGCTAAAGGCTAGAACAGGAGCTAAAGGCTAAAACAGGAGCTTAAGGCTAAAACAGGAGCTAACGGCTAAAACAGGAGCTAAAGGCTAAAGCAGGAGCTAGAGGCTAAAGCAGGAGCTAAAGGCTAAAACAGGACCTAGAGGCTAAAGCAGGAGCTTAAGGCTAAAACAGGAGCTAAAGGCTAAAGCAGGAGCTTAAGGCTAAAACAGGGACAGAAGGCTAAAACAGGAGCTAAAGTCCAAAACAGGAGCTAAAGACTAAAACAGGAGCTAAAGGCTTAAGCAGGTGCTTAAGTCCAAAACAGGAGCTAAAGACTAAAACAGGAGCTAAAGGCTAAAACAGGAGCTAAAGGCTAAAATGAAATGAAGAGCCAGGTTACGTTTGCTCTGCTTGGTGAGGTTGGAGTTGGTAGATGAGCACTGGTAGGACACAACCAGGATTCTCTAACGTTACAGACATGCTTACATCGTTTCTAAGAACAATGCGATGTAAATATTGATAAAACATTACCATGTTGCGTTGTATCCGGCAAAAAAATTGCCTAAAATAAAGAAAAGTAGAGTAAAAAAAAAGATCTGATTTACTTTCACTTTCAAAACAAATACACTTGAAGATGTACCTTTTTGCTATGATTTTGCAAAACTTAACTTCCACACTATCAAAACCTTGAAACATACTTGTATTTATGTTCATATCTTCCAGCTTTAGTCTCACTCATTGCACTGCAGTGAAATATGATGGATAATTTATTTCCAGATTCTAATGCACCCCCAGGTTAAAGGAATATCCTCAGGGTTATTGCATTGGATTATACACCTGTATTTTTATATTCCTGTTGTTTTCCATTATTTACATCCCCTTCATGAAATATTAAAGCAGCACTGATAATTTCATGTAGATAATTAAAAGTGAAAGAGCAGAATATTCTCTCTGCAGCACCTTTCACATCACTTATACAGTGGCCTTTTGATCCATTGTTAATATTAAATATTATTGATGCTGCTGTCATAGATTCTGTACAGGTGAGAGTAGAGATAATCAGCTGTGACTGCTACTGCATAAATAAATGAATATGGATGTGTTTATATATGGACCACATCGCTTCCAGAAAACTTGATTTGCATGTTTTCTTTTGTTGTTGTTCTGTAAAGCAGGGTTTGGTATTAACTGTTAGTTTGTGTTTTAGTGTCAGAGAAGCTTCATGTGTCGTGTTTCTGTGTAAACTGCTCATTATGCTGCTCTATATGTTCAAGGTTATCAGTCAACAAGAACAGTTGTTTTTATTTCTCACTGTTTATTTATGAGTCAAAAGCACAACAAGTGTTTATATTTCGATGTAAACTGACGACCTCTAACCAGCGAGCAACGATGTCATCAGTGGAGGCGTTGACCTTAGAGTTGTGGTTCCCTAACTTTTTTTCTTGTGACCCAATTTTTTTTAGACGCCATGGCAACCCAATCCAAAATATGTCTAATCTATGAATGCACACATTTTTGTTTTGCTTTCACTTTTAAAGAACGGAGTAAATACATTACGAGATCCCCTGATTTGATTTAATTCCTTCAGCAAAACAATGAACACGTTCTGATATGTAGCCGACTATAAAACTCAAAAATTCAAAAACAAAGTGCTTTTACAGAGGTGATTTAATGAATTGGCTTTTGCACTTTATTTTAAGAGAAATAGAAACATTCACCTACTTTAAAAATGTCACGTTTTTTGTAAATAAATTCAGTTCATTCTGCAAAACGCCAAATACTAAAGAACAAATATTCAATTCAACATCAGGTCTGTTTCACATCAAATTACTTTTGGCCCTAAATTGATTTGTTCTCCTTAACTCAATCCAAATATATTAGGTTGAAGTTCTTCACCTCATTTATTTTTTCAAATTTTAGTTACATTTTTTAGTGTGACAGGTTTGTTTCTGTATTTTTTGCTGTGACATTACACAGAAAATCTCACTTTGCATTTTAGAATTGTTGAGTTGGATTTCAGAATTTCAGAATTTCAACTTTTATCACAGAAACATATCACAATTAATCTTTGTAAACAAAACTGAAACTTCTAAATTTGAAAATACTTACAGGTAAATGTTTCCCAAACAGGAAGTGACTTTAGGACAGCTACAGCAAGCTTAAGGTTCCAAAAAAAAAGTCTAAGCATTCTCCAGTCATTGAAACATAACAATTCATCTAAATCACACGTCTTGCAATTTTTACTTTTTACTATGTTGAAATGCTGAGCATCAGCACTAAATAGTCACTACATTCTTATTAACGAGGTTTATGATGTCATCGTGGGGGGAGATGAAGGTCCCTTAAGCTCTTAAACTATTCAATAAATAGGACTGACGGGTGTCACTCAGTTTAGCGTTGCTCTAATGGAGCAATGGAGATGTTAAGGTAAGAGTTAGGGCTCAGCATTTCAGCATTTGCTGTAAGGAAGTACAAGAGAGTTGAAATGCGGTACAAAGCATTTCAACATCCAGCATTTACTGAAAGGAAATGCAGGTCCCCCCTCTAGTTTTTTACATCTTTCCCACACAACTGAGATATCTGAATCTATTGACTGATTTCATATTAATTTACTCATGAACTAAATAAAATGTTGACGCAGAAAAAAACCTGTAGGGCTACTTTTGGAAAACAGAAAATTCTCAGGAGGAATTGACGAAGAACTGTCAGTATTTTGATTCATTCATGGATTTAAAGGCAGGTTATCTCCTCGTGGCTCGTTTCCCTGTTGTCATTCAGTCGGCGTTCGGGCCACGCTCCAGTCATTGTCCCAGATGGCCGTTATCACTGGAATGGAAATGACGCCACGGCGACGCAGCGGGAGCACATTTGCTATAAAAATGACCTTCTGCTTTTTTGTGTGTGTGTGCTTGTGCGTCATATGCGTGTGTGTGTTTGTATCCGTGAGCGACGCCTGAATCATCTGGGCAGGAATCTGATATTTCTCACCACAGACACCAAAACATCCAGACAGCCAACCACAGCGCCCCGCCCCCTCTCTCGCCCCCTCTCTCTCTCCCTCTCTCAGTCAGGGCTGATTACCTGCCAATCTGCCCTCCTCACCTGCGTACTGTACCAGCTGCTTTAACAGCCAGTTACTCTGACTCTAAACTCTGATTGGTTGGCTGTAGAGGAGATTAAACATTTAGTCGTGCTCTGTGATTCGTTCTCGGTTGGTTTGCAGCATTAAGACTCATTTTCATACTCCCTGTCCTCTCTATTCTCTCCAACTCTAATGAAATGTCTCTTTTTCTCTCTCTTTTCCCATGTTTGCTCACCCTGCCCTGCCTCCACTTCTCCTTCCACCTCTGGTTTGGACACTAAAGGTAAGAAAATAATCAATTTTTTTTCTAGTTGACGTGCTCTGACTGACTTTTTTTGAGTTGCATTGAAGCAGGAAGTGGTTCATTGTTGATGGTGACAGCTCTTTACTCTGTGCTGTTTGTGCTGAAGAGTCCTGGTGAATGGAGACTGGGCTGAAGGGTTGATGTGAGAGCTCAGTGGTTGTCGATAGGTTAACCTGCAGGGTAATACACCGGGATAATACTCATCGATTCTTACTGCCGATCGCAGCAGGTCTACTTATGAATGCTTTATTTGACAGGAGAAAAACAGGACGGATCAATCAGGGTCAACAGGTGATCATGTGCCCTGAACCTGAATCTTTTTATCCTTAATTGTTCAATTTCAGTGAGTCAAGAGCCTGAACTTTAAGTTTCTTAAATAGTCAGCGGAGTCGATCCTGGACTCAGTTGGTTTCTGGACTCGTTGGTGTCACATGAGTCAGAATTATCGTGAATGTCTAAACTTCTCGAGGAGATCAAGTTTATAGTTTAGTGGATGTTCAATGAGTCATTAGATCCTAGATTTATTCATCTGTGATTGGTTGTAAAACATGGTCTTGCATAAATCCAGCATGCAGAAATGTTAGATATTAAAAGGTTTTCTGCTCACTTTTTTTCTTGAAAGCACACCTGAGACTTTAAAGCCTTAACAGAATGTATTTTTGGCCAACACTATTGTGCTGTTTTTCTATATCTTGTTTACAAAAGTTGGCCTATTATATTATTCACTTTGTCTCTGACTTTTATGGATACACTTGAAATTGTATCAGGTTGGAAAACTATGGCAAAAAGTAATGCTCAGGGAAAGGAAAGGAGTGCTAAATTCAAGATATTTTATCTCAAAATTCCAATTTCTGGTCTTATTTTGTGTAGGTTGTGTAGGATTTAATCTAGATTGAGACTGAGATGACCACTCCAGAACCTTCACTTTATTCTGACTTGGCCTTGTATTTTTGAAACATTGTCACAACTGTTTTTTAGAATTATTGTCTGGTTTTGGAGGGTTAGTTGCTGAAATGTTTCCCCTCTTGAAGAATTATGAACCTGTGAACTTGTTGGTGTCTTGTCATCAGCAGAGTTTGAAGAGTTTTTTTAATTTATGCAAGCTTGTTCCTCGTTTTTATGTCCAGTTATTTGAACCATGATTTTCTCCTTCCCTCTGCTGGCTCATGGTGTTTGCTGAGATTTAAAAGTTATAAAATGCAGTGTCAACCAGGGTCCGACTTCTTCTCTTCGTTTGACATAAATGTCATAATGACCTGTGTCAAACTCTCAGGGCACATTTTTGCTTTTGTTTCCCGGTTGCTTAGTTTTTTTTGTGAAAACTCTTCCTGGCAACTTGTGAATGGATGTAACTTTTACACAAACCAGCACTTGACTCCAGCTCCTTTTCTTTTTTTACTCTTTTTTTAACCCATTCCTGTGACGTGTCGTGTTTATTCCTCCGTGAACATTCCTCTTTTATCCTCAATCTGTCTGTCATTGAATTTTGTCCCCCCTCTCTCCCCCTCTGTGTGTTTTTGGCTGTGTTTCCTGACTGACACGTCCTTCCATGGAGTGGAAGAGTAGATTGAAATGAACTCTTGCCAACAGCTGGTAGAGTTTCTGCTCGCAGACAAACACACTCCGGCTGAAATGCAAATGAAAGCGTCTCTCTATCACTCCCTTTCACGCTGTCTTTTTTGGCAGAGTTGTGAAATTGATATCATGCAGTCATGTCTGTTTTTGATTATTTTTATGTTGATGTTTTAATCTTTGACTTGTGGATTATTTTCCCGGCGTGATGCTGTTTTTGTTCGCCCTGAGGTGGATGCTGAAATGGATTTGTAGGCATGAGACAGGTTCCTCACAGCTCGTGTAAATCCCTGAAATTATGGAGATCAGTTTATGTGTGATTGGAAACACTTCACATCCACAGGTAGAGAAATGGAACTTTTCTCCCAAAGATCAAAATAAAGTGAATGTTAAGCAAAGTTTAGGGATAGAAAAATGCGCGTCTGTGGTTTCTAAACAAACTGTTTCATCCTGATCGATGCTGAAGTTGTAGACTCGACAGTTGGACACGGTCTCTCTGTGTATGGTTTTAATGAAAGGTCAACCAGCGTGTTTCCAGTCTATGAATCGATTTTCCGTATGGATTTCTCTCCTGCTGTTTTATTACATGTGGATAAAACCAGCATCAGCTGCATACGCCGACCTTTGACCTCTGCATTGTTGTAATAAACATTTTCGCAGTGATAGCAGATTCTTCTCTGGGGATCTAAAAAGAAAAGAAAGAAAGAAAGAAAGAGACATATGTTGTGGTTGCGTTACAGAAAAATGAACATTTGTGTGAGTCAGCTTCAGGAAACATGAAAGCAAAAAAGGAGACAAAGAACACGTATTCAACATTTGTTATTGTTACATGGATGCTGTGAAGTCGGGATGTTGTGTAAAACATAAATAGAAACAGAAAACATTGATTTGGAAATATGTTTATTCGGTAACACTGTAGATTAGGAAACACATATTCATTTATTTGTAGTCAATAAGTAATAATTAAGAGTTAATATTAAAGTCTGAATTCATGGTGCAATAGAGGTAGAATAAGGGGTTAATGCCTGCTTAATAAACAGTAATTAGCTACGTGTATGCATGTTAATAAGCATCATTAAAGGCGAATATGTGTTCCCTAATCTAAAGTGTTACCGTTTATTCTATATCCAGTTGGAACCACCACAAAGACAAGATGTTTATTCCTCAAACTGATAAACTTTAGGTTCATGTTTCCCACCATATTACATCATTTTTCTTTTAACAACACTCAGTAGTTGTTGTAGCTTCATAATGTTCCACACATTTTAAATGGGAGACAGGTCTGGACTGTCTCGTAGTTGCACTCTTCTACTACGGAGCCACGCTGTTGTAACAGGAGCAGAATGTGTCTTGGTTTCATTGTCTTGCTGAAATAATCAGGGACGTCCATGATTTCCAAAATGTGGACTCGTCAGACCACAGCAGACTTTTCCACTTTGCGTCAGAGTGGCACAGGCTCTGGTGGTGGCAGCGGCGTTTATGTGTGTTGTTGATGTGTGACTTTGTCTTTGCATGGTAGAGTTTGAACTGTCACTTGTAGATGTAGTGATGAACTGTGTTAACTGACAATGGTTTTCTGAAGTGTTCCTGAGCCCACGTGCTAATATCCTTTTCACAATGATGTGGGTTTTTAATGCAGCGCCGCCTGAGGGGTCAAAGGTCACGGCCACTCAATATTGGTTTTCAGCCTTGCTGCTTGAGGACACATCATATTTCCTCCTCTTTATATATTCTACTTGTTGAAATGAAGCTTGATATCATGTAAAAGTAAGACGTTCACTGTTTCCTTCAGATCTCAACATATCTCCCTTATTATCGCAACATGACAACACTGTTTGTTTTTGTGAACGACACTGTTCACAGTTTCTTTCCACATCAGAACAAATTACTTCAAGTCATTATGTTGAGAAAATAACACTTTCCTTGAATAAACGAGTTCTTTGAAATGAAGCTGCTTCGTGGTGAGTCAGACTTTCATGCACATGTTCATTTAACAAGAAAATACAAACCCCGTCAGTCAGACCAAAGGGAGTTAATTAATTGTGGGTTTTTTTATAGATGAATAAAACCCCCAAAACAATTATGAACTTTTATTTTGAAAAGCCTCATGCTTCAGTTCAGATTCATTCACTGTTAAATGCGTTTCAAAATAAAACCAAGCCGTTTAACTTTGAACTGTTCCTTCAAAAAATGGAAAATAAAGCATTGATTATCACTGAAATTCACAGAGCATGTTGATGGAAAGTGTGTGTGTGTGTGTGTGTGTGTGTGTGCGTGTGTGTGTGTGTGTCCTGACTATAGATTCGGTGGTTTCGCTCTCATTGGTTATCGCGGCGATGGCTGTCTGGGGTACAATCAGATGAGAAGACCTATTGATCCAGAGCTCAGTGAGGATGTGTGTGTGGTCACATGTGACTGTGTGTGTGTAAATGTGTGTGTGTGAGTGTGCTCTGCCTGCAGACGTATACATACACTCCTGTAATTATCAGTGTTTTGATGTTTTGAGGCGTTAATGGCGCGATATGTTCCTCCATGTTCGTTTTACGCCTGCATACATTTCCGTGATTACGTCCTGATTTTCTTTCTTTCCTCCATGTGTGACTCACCTCTGTACATGTGCTTCTTTAATTACCTGTGTTAAGGTGCTCTGCTCCCCATGCGTTCGTGTGTGTGTGCGAGCGTGTGCGCTGAGGGGTAATTGGCTCTGGATGCCTGTCGATACTCAGTTAGACGCGGCGTCTTGAAGGGCACTCTGTAAATCCATACCTCTCCTCTGACTCTGAATATCATCTCTCCGTCCGTTAGATAAACACGACGAAGCTTCAATCTTACGGCCGGCTGACTGAATCATTTACAAGGTTAATAAGGACTCGGGCCGCTCACCCGTGGCCTGTTCCTCTCCTCGCCTTTCTTCTTGGTTTTCGTTCTGCCTCGTTAAGACTACGTTTTTTTTTCTGGAGCTTTTAAAAGTTCCATCATGGAGGAAAGACGACGCGCACACCCGGGAGTTTTGCACGGCTGTTTAGAAATTTAACATGCAGATATCCGTGTGACAAAACCGGCGTGAAGGCTTGTTATTCGTTCTATTAAAAGATGAGAAATGTTTGGTTCTGCTGCGCGAGGAAATGCTGCGAAAGAGAGAAAGAGAGAGCGAGAGAGAGGTGCAGATTTGATAAATTCCCCTGATGCTTTGTACCGAGCTTCTGAATCCTTGTTTGCTGACATTTCATTGATGCTCAGGACTTGTTGGCATCATTTCTCTTAAAGCAGCAGCAGAAAGACAAATAAACTCCAAATGCTCAGACCGACAACGCTGCACAAACCGTCTAACTAGCAATTGTTGCACCAACACTAATAATCAAGACTGTACCTAAGTAGATTTTTCAGGTATCTGTACTTTACTTGAGTATTTATATTTTTGACAACTTTTTACTTTCTACTCCTCATGTTCTCAAAACTGGTTCGTTACTTGTTTCTAACTTTGTGGATGATGATAGGATGTAAAAAACGTAACAACACAGAGAGAGAAAGTCGATGGCAGAGAGAAGGCGTTACGAGAGTATACAGTTATTATTTAATTTATAATAAGAGAGTCTTTCTTTAAGAGAGTCCTGTTGGTTCTAAAGTTTAGTTTTTATTATTCTGTCTGAAATTTGGCTTGCAGAACAACTAGACGGCGTCCAGTGATTTTGTGTTTTCTTATGTGCGGGTTGTTACCAAAGGAGGAAAACAATCTTATTTTTGTATGCTTAGAACTTTTCTTTTTTCATTTTGCAGAGTTTACAAAAAAGGCATCGTGTATCATTGAAGTTGAAAAGTTTACTTTTGTACTTGAGTACATTTCAGACCATGTATTTTCTTACTTTTACTTACTTTTACTTAATTAGAGGAGTTAAATCAGTACTTTTACTTTTACCAGAGTCTTTACAAGTATCAGTACTTCTGCTTACGTAAAGAATGTGAGGACTTTTGCCGTCTCTGTATCCAACTAATAAAACCACATTTTCCCAACAAATTCTCCCCGTCGTCAACTGAATGAGGATTTTCATATCAGTGTAACAAAAGTATGTGAGTTACAATCATGGTGCCACAGCAGAGTCTTTCAGGTAACTTAGGCCCCATCCACACGAAGACAAAACGAGGTCAAAACGAGGTCATGAGTTTTTTGCTGAATCTGCGTATCATCCACACGAAGACAAAACGAGGTCATAAGTTTTTTGCTGAATCTGTGTATCATCCATACGGAGACGGCGTTTTGTGGGTCTGTAAACGATCATTTCTGAAACCAGGTTCCAAAGTGGGAAGATTTAGAAACACCGTATACGCGGCTCCGTGTAAACTGGCTCTCTGCAACTTTTCAGATACGCTGACGTCATATTTTCACACCGTCATTAATACGCATGCGCCACAAGCGTCACTATGGCAACAACAACAACAACAATGGCAGCGTTTTATGTTTCCCTCATATCGTTACAGCGCCCCTAGAGGTCTGCTAAGTGTTTTACAGCGTCTTCATGCGTATCGAGTGCATCATATAGACGCACACATTTTCTGAGCCGCCTTCATCTTTATGACGATCGTTTTGGAAACTGTTAAGCGTTTTGACTTCATGTGGATGGGGCCTTAGACTTCTTTGTTTATATAACGAGATGTAAGTACGACCCCTGCACAAATGCACAGGAAACCCTGTGTCTGTTGCCATGTTATGAAAGTTATGAGTCGCGAAATTTCAACTTAATTTAATGAGTTATTGGTTTGACAACTTAAGGTTCATGGTTTTGCTTGTCGTGCTCGTCATTTGCTTCACCATTTATTTGAGAATATTAAATCTATTGGACAAGAATATCAGTTTTTGTTGAAGGTGGAAATTCACGGCATTGAAGCGTTTCATTGCTGGGTTCACAAAAATAACGAGTCGTACAAGTATGCAGGTGTATTCCACAAAATGAAGAGTTTTGCAATTAGAATATTTGCATCAGTTGAATGAAAAGTTAAAAGGCATTGGATCGAGAATTTCATCGTTGCACTTGCGTGATCAGTTGAGAAAACTCAAAAAGTAATTGCATCATGTTGCCTTGATATTTTGAGGGTTTTTTTTTTACAGTGCATGAGACAAGACATTGTTGTAGAATTATATGACTGTTTACAAAGATGGATGACATCCCAGAATCATCTTGTTGTGCAAAAATGAAGCCGAATGAAACTAAGACAGAGCACCCTCGGGTGGACACAGTCTGCAGAAGGATCAAACTGTGCAGGAAAACCAAATCACTTAAAGCAAAGTTTGTAAACACTGCAATGCATGAAATAACTAGTAAAGTATTGTTGTGTTCTTTAAAGGCAGCATGTGCAGTGTAGGAGCCTTATTTAGAAATCTGCTGTTGAATTGATGTTGTTGCACAGATCTCTGCTCTTTTATCCTCAAAGTTGTGCTCAGGTTTTTGTTTGTGAGCTGCTCTCAGTGTACGGAGCGTGGTTCCTCTTTCTGCTTTCTTTAGTTTCCACACGGCTCTTTATTTCACCGGGTGTTCAAAGGATTGTATGGATTATACGATCTGTAAAGAGATTTAAATCCTGGATCAACATCAGAGAAACTGCAGCGAAGATAAAGAGGAGAAAGTACGTGAAGCTGTGTTGTTCCTTAATGAACGAGTGAATAAACACTGAGACATGAAGTGATGCTTGTTTTACTCTCTTCACCTGAGTTTATGTTTGAAACATGATCAATCAGACGTGGAGCGTGCAGGTGAACAGACGTGTGCGCACATATGTGTTATAGATGTGCATTCTTCTGGTGAATCCATTATTCATGTGTTCGTTCTCTCAGAGTGTGACACAGATGGTTCCTGTTTCTCCATAATGTTCAGGTTCTTCCTCTCTTCTCTTTTCTCCACGTCTTCACGCTCCCATACGAGCGCTGGCATCCCGTGTGTGTTGCCGGGCGCCGCGGGGCGTCTTGGGCCGTGACGAGCCCCGCGGCGGCTAAACGTGGGAATAATGCATGTGGAAATTCACCCTTTCATTTGCCAGCAGGGGCCTCGCTTCTTCCTCCGAGGCCTCAGAGCTATGAAATAAATATGAGAGCAGGGGGAAGAGCATAATGAAGCCTCAGCGCCAGTCCACACGGAGAGAGAGAGAGGGAGGAGAGAGGGAGAGGGAGAGAGAGTTGATTGATGCTGAAGAGATTCAGGTGGGAAAGAGAAGGAAGAGATGGACGAGCGGCCAGAGGAGAGAATGTGATTGAGATGTGAGAGAGAGAGAGAGAGATGAGAGAGGAGAGGAAGCTGCAGGGAGGAGAGAGGAGTGACTGATGGATGAGGGGATGAGAGCGGAGGCCTGAGGAAAACAGAATGAAGAAAGAGAGAGAGAGAGAGAGAGAGAGAGAAAGGATGGATACCTGCTCCATAATTTAGAAATGAAGAGATGGATTCATGTTTTCTGCAGAACGTGACGCTCACTCTCCGCAAAATGAACACACGCTCAAAAAACAGACTCTAATTCATGTTTCAAAGTGACGTCGACTCATGTGTGTGTTAATGTGTGTGTATGAATGTGTGTGTGTGTTAATGTGTGTGTGAAGGTGTGTTAAATGAAAGGATTAGTGTCGACTCGCCCTCTGCTCTGTTTTTCAGCAGCGTCATGTCGGGGAAAAGTCACAGCAGGGAGGGATTTACCAGCTCTGAGAGGAATTTGTAGATGCAAGTTAATTTTATTAGTGTGTGAGTGTGTGTGTGTGTGTGTGTGTGTGTGTGTGTGTAGTGTGGGCGTTGATGGTTCAGTACAAGCACCAAATCTCCACAACTGACACTGTCACACACACACAAATGCTCTGCAATCTCTCCACACTTGCTCTTGACTTGACTCGCTCTACGTTTGCCCCACATTTCAGGCTGGATTCAAACAATGTTACAACATTATAAAAAACTTCAATTCATCGCAAAGAGACAAAATTACATTTCAGTTTTATCAAGTCCAAGAAACATAAAAAGACAGTGACATACTAAAAGGACGTGTGCAGGACATGTTCAGCAAACAACCAGTATTGTGTTTTGCTCCACCCTCGCTCCACTTTAACTCCATCATAACTCCGAACTAACTCCACACTTACTCCAGACTTACTTCACCCCAGCTCCACACTCACTCCACTTTTACTCCACCCTAACACCACACTAACTTCACTCTAACTCCACCTTAACTGGGTTTTTTTCTTCTTCATGATGTATTTTTTTGAATGGTGCGACTTATACGCTGAAAAATACGGTACTCCTTGTTCTCTCCACACATGCTCTACCCTTAATCAACCTTGCACACACACTCACACACACACACACACACACTCACACACACACACACACACACACACACACACAGGTTGCATGAATGACTCACCTCCTCTCTCAGACTGTGAAATGGTTTTTAATTTGATGAATTAAAGGTGGAACTGTTCTGTTTCTGCTCATTCTCCTCCACTCCTTCTCATTTTTTCCTCAATCTTCTTCAACCTCTTTTGTCTTTTCCTCTTTTATGTCTTTTAACCATCTTCCTCCTCATTAACGACCTCCTCTCTCCTCTTCCTCCTCTCTCCTTCCTCGTCACAGCTCACCTGACCTGCATGCAAACGCCACACCTCAGTCTTTGAAATCTAATGCTCCTATTTTACCAATTACACCACGGTGGGTGGAGGTCTGCCTTCGCTGTGAGAGATATAAAAAAAAAAAGAACTTCACAGGATTTCAGAGCTGTAATCTTGACAGATGAGCCGCTACTCGCTCCCCAGATTACCTTCCTTCTGCTTTCAATTTCCCCGTTTCCTCCCCCTCTGTACTATCACAGGAATTATGGAAATGACAACGCCGGCCGCGCCAAAAAGCGAGATTAAGGTGGTGAAGAAGAGCGGGATGGATGTAGATAGTTATGAGGGAGCATGTGTGCACGCTGCAGGAATGTGTTTGATATAAAAGAAGGTTAGAGATACAGGTAATGTAAAAAGACAGAAGTGCCCGTTATCCTCCGCTCCTTCTCCAGGTGTAATTTCTCCTCCTTTCATCTCCTGCTGAGGCTTCTTCTCCTCTTTCTGCTCCTCCTCTCCCTCCTCATCATTCAGGAAATCCAGGTTTTTAAGCTCAGAAGTTTATTCAATCCACACATGTGAGGTTTCAAACTGAGAGCGAGACCTTACATTTTTAATTAAGAGCAAGTGTTTCCTTGATTTGCATCACTTTCCTCATTTTGCTTTTTGGATTCACTTCAAAAAACATCTTCTTTCTTCAGACAGAGATTTAAATTCCTCACGCTTCTTTAAAAACAGGATTTGTTCGAAACTTAACGTTCACGTTCGTTGTAAGAATTTCCACATCTCTGCTTCTTTTTCTTCCACTCCTCGTCTGATCGTGGCCGATCGCGTGAAGCCTCCATCTTTAGTATTCCTCAGAGACGCAGACTATATTTACTCTGCTTCGCTTCAATCTCACATCAGCCGCTTTGACGCGGAGCAGCTCGGCGCTTTTTGATTCAGCGGGCAGAAAACGTGACGGCAGACGTGGAGCCGAGAGTATCAACGTCCGGAGGACAAATCAAAGCAGACAAAGCTGCGACGGGTCGGTGGAAAAACACGAGGGCTCCTGTTACAGTGAGCTGTCACTTTACACCTGCACATGTCAGGGAAATAAATAAAACCATGGAAAGAGACGAATGTGTAAATACACACAGGACGACTCAGACACACGAGCTGCACATTCGACTGGTTTGACATGTTTACAACATGGAGGAGCTGACAAGACGCATTAATAACAAGATACTGAGCATTCAAACACTGAGAAACTGAAACTCACACAGAGTTTTCTCTTTACAGTCGTCTACAGTTTCCTTTGGTTTGCATTCGTAGTTTTAAGGATGATTTGTTTCCCTATTTTCCGGGAGAAGTAAAACTATATATACAACCCAAATTCTAATGAGGTTGGAAAAAACAAAAGCAGAATACAATGACTTGCAAATCCTCTTTAATTTATATCCATTTGAATTCACCACAAAGATAGACAGGCCAGTCTAGTAGCTGCACTCTTCTACTACAGAGCCACGCTGTTGTAACAGGAGCAGAATGTGTCTTGGTTTCATTGTCTTGCTGAAATAATCAGGGACGTCCCTGAAAAAGACAAAGTGTCTTATCTTTAGAAAACATGAAAGCAATAAAGGAGATGAAGAAAACATGTTCAACATTTGTTAGTGTTACATGGATGCAATGAAGTTAGGACGTTGTGTAAAACATAAATAAAAACAGAAAACAATGATTCAAATGTTTAATCTATATTCACTTGGAACCACAACAAAGACAAGAGGTTTATTCTTCAAACTGATAAACTTTAGGTTCATGTTTCCACTGTTACATAATTTTTCCTTTAAACAACACCCAATAATTGTTGAAGCTTCATAATGTTCCACACATTTTCAATGGGAGTCTGGTAGCTGCACTCTTCAACTACGGAGCCACGCTGTTGTAACAGGAGCAGAATGTGTCTTGGTTTCATTGTCTTGCTGAAATACCACGTCCATGATTTCCAAAATGTGGACTTGTCAGACCACAACACACTTTTCCACTTTGCGTCAGAGTGGCACAGGCGCTGGCGGCGGCGTTTGTGTGTGTTGTTGATGTCTGACTTTGTCTTTGCATGGTAGAGTTTGAACTGTCACTTGTAGATGTAGTGATGAACTGTGTTAACTGACAATGGTTTTCTGAAGTGTTCCTGAGCCCACGTGCTAATATCCTTTACACAATGATGTGGGTTTTTAATGCAGCGCCGCCTGAGGGGTCAAAGGTCACGGCCATTCAATGTTGGTTTTGGACCTTGCTGCTTACGTGCAGAGATTTCTCCAGATTCTCTGAATCTTTTGATGATATTATGGTCTGTAGATGATGAAATCCATCAATTCCTGCAGTTGGACAAAGTTGAGAAACATTGTTCTTCAGCTGTTGGACTGTTTGCTCACGCAGTTGTTGACAAAGTGGTGAACCTGGCTCCATCTTTGCTGTTCACCTGTTTCATTTCTAGAGTAAATGAAGGTGTAAAAAAGCCCAAAGTGCGAAGATAATTTGATAATAATCCATGTTTTTCTCCTCTTCTGGCCTCTCACCTCTCACATCAGCTCTGTAGTTTTATTAAGACTCTTTAATTAGAAAAACCAAAATCCATTAACTCCACAAAGACAAATATCATCCACTGATACAATTAAGAGGTGGAGTCATTTTACACAAATGTAATCTGGTGGTTGAAGAGTGTTATCATTACCACTCTTAACCAAAATCACATTACTGATACAACCTGTTTCTCACACTCTTATTAACACACACTCTTCTTCTTCCGCTGATGTAAAGATGATGTGACACATCTCTGCTTTCATTACAAACTGAAAATGCAGCTCGAAGGAAAAAATCAAGCTCGTATAAATATGTAAAGTTAGTTTGATATGAAATTAAAACACCTTTCTGCGCTGATTTTAAATCCTTGAACCAAAGATGAAACCTCATCAAGCTTTAATCCGCTCCGAAGTTGAAGTAGTTTCCTGTAACTTTAATCAAAAAGTCCAGAAAAAGTTGAAGTGTGGTACCTTAATTCACCTTCTCCCCCCTGAATCCAATCCCCCATGTGTCTCTCTTCCCCATCAACTCTCTAATTTAGTTCCTTCACTTCAAAATTCCCCGGACCGCTCACATATCTCATGTTTTATTTCTCGACGTGATCGTCCCAGAGAGCGAGCGACGTGTCGTCCTCAGAGGAAGTGGTGCGTACTTTTTCTCCAGAGTCAAACCCCGAGATGAGCTTTAGTTAAATGGTGGAAATGTGAAGTTACAAAGTTTACTTTCAGGTTGAGGGGCCTCTGAGGAGAGAGAAGAGAGAGAGAAGAGTTTGATCCTGAAGAGTTTTTACTTCTGAGGGATTTAAGTGACACCTTTGTTGCTGCAGACTCTGGTTCGACGTTGGTGGAAAAATCTTCATGTTTTAATCCTCAGAGTTTCACTGATGCTGTGGTAAAAGCTTTGCTGTTAAACTGAAAACACTCCAGTAAAACAAGAAGAGAAAAGCTGCTTCATTTATGAACCTGAAACTAAAAGAATTGCACCGTTTTTTTTAAGCAAAGCATCACTTTACTTCTTCAAAGACTCACTTTAATCCGTCTCATTTCTTTCTACAGTTTTTGCATTTAAGCAGCATTGAAGAAAGATTTCACTAAACTTTACTGAAGAGGAAATTGTCTGGTAAAAGTTTTGTCCTTGCTCAACAATATGAGAATAAAAGTCTCCGAGTTTAAGTTTCCATTTTTTTACCATTTTGGAAATTATGAGGAAAAAAAGCCAAATTGCAAATTCATATCTCAAGATTTTGAGTTTTAACTTACTTTTTTTTTACTTTTTAATCGCACACTTTCAACATTTGCCTGTCAATTTCAGCTTTATATCTAAAAATTCTGATTCTTTATTGCAGAACTTCGACTTTATCAACAAAATTTGACTTTTTCTCGCAACATTTCAACCACATATCTCAAATTTTTAATTTTTTATCTCATAATTTAGACTTTTAATTGCAAAATTTTGACTTTGATGGAAAAACAAAATGAACTTGGTATCTCACAACTTCGACAAACTAACTCAAAATTTTGTCTTTTATCTGAAAATTCATTGTTTTCGTCTCATTATTTCATTGTTTTAGCTCAAAATTTTGACTTTTCTCACATTTTTGACTTCTTCATCAGAATTGTTTTAACTTTTAATCTCATATCTTTGACCTTTTATCTGTGAAATCAGACTTTTAACACAAAATTAATTTTTTGTCTCTTTATTTTGTTTTCCTATCTCAAAACTATATTCATTTTTCGATCTTATTTCAACTTTTCATCTCAAAATTTCATTTTTCAAGTCCAAATTTCCTTGTTTTGTCTCACATTTTGAACTTTATTCTTTAAATTTAGACTTATCCCTAAGTATTTTAGCGTCTAATCTCAAATTCTGGCAATTTAACTTAAAATTTAGCCTTTTTTCCATAGTTTGGACTTCTTTTTCTGAAACAAATTGACCTTTTAATCCCATGATGTTGACTTCTGATCTGTTAATTTAGACTTTCGTCACAAAATTTAATTTTTTCATCACATAATTTTGTCTTTTCATCTCAAAATTTGACCATTCTTTAAATTTCCATTCAACTTTCATCTCAAGATTTTGACTTTTAATTTCAAAATTTTGACTTTTTATCACTAAATTTGATGTTTTATGGGCCAAAAAGATTCTCAACTGGCCTAAGTTTTTTTATTCTTATTTTTTTAACTGATGGAAATGTGTTTCCGTTTATGAGGGAGTTTGTTTTAGTTTCGAACCAACCAGACAGATTTAGACAAAATGCAGGAGTGAAACCAAAGAAGAAAACAGATGCAGAGACTTGAATGTTTCAAACTTTAATGTATTTAGAGAAAAGCTTCCACCTGTGACTCTGCAGCAGCTTTAATTTTTACGTTTTCATCTTCAGACTCAGAAACGTTTGTGTTGGGATTTAATTTCACACCAGAGTCTTTTCACTGAGTGAGTAACAACCTAAATGTCAGCAGCCGCTCTGACCGACCTTTACATGTTTGACAGCGTGACCCACACACACACACACACACACACACACACACACACACACACACACACACACACATGCTGCACAGACGTGTGAAGTCAGGATATTATTGTCACATGTCTGGCGGCAGTGTTGGCGTCCACATGACTCTGCTGCGGCTCCAGGCAGCAGCTCCAGACGCTTTTCTCAAACAAAGGTCCAGAAAGTTTCTTCAGCCTGAAACTTTCCTCCTGGATCTGACTCCGGGGAGAAACACTCGTTTTTTTACGACTGCAGAGCGAGATCATAACCATGGCGAGGGGGGGGGGGCTTTTTGTGGAAGGTGAGGAAGGTGAGGAGAGTTACCTCAGGCCTGTGTTTATTCTTACACTCAACATTCACACAGTATTTCTCAGAATTCAGCTTTGTGTCGAAGCAAGAGTCAGTATTATCCCAAGATTTTAACTTAAAATCTCAATATTTTGACTTTTATCTCAAAATTTCTTCTTTTCTGTCTCATAATTTCATTTTCTTATCTCAAAAATTGAACTTTAACCTCATTTTTTTTTTTCTCATCTCATATTCGGACCACTTACCTCAAAATCAAGCCTTTTTTCCATTGTTTTGACTTTTTAATCCCCAAAACATCAACTTTTTATTTCAAATTGTTTGTGTTTTGTCCAAAATATTTGACTTTTTATCTCAAAATTTTTACATTATCTCATAATTTAAGGGTTTTTTTGGTCTCAAAGTGTTGGCTTTAACGTCTTTATTTGAGCTCCTGAGCTCAAATCCTGAGCATTTATCAAAATTTGGGGCTTTAATCCAAAGTTTTGACTTTTTTATTTCATAGATTTTAACTTTTAATCTGAGATTTCTGACTCAAATTTTGACTTTTCCTCCCAGAATTTCAACTTTTTATCCCAAAATACCGACTTTTACCTCATATTTTAACTTCTTGCCTGGTAGTCTCACCATTTACCTCAAAACATTGTTGTTTTTCCATAATTTTGGCTTTCTTTCCAAAAAAAATGGCTTTTATCCCAAATTTTGTGACACTTAGATCAAAGAAATTTTGCTGTTTATCTCAAAATTTCTTCTTCTTGTCTCATAATTTCAACTTTTAGTCTTAGAATTTTGACTTTTACCTTATAACTTAGCTTCTAATTTCAAATTCTGACTGTTTAACTCAAATTTTTTGCCTTTTTTCATGGTTCTACAAATTCAGACTCTTAATCTGTAAATTTGACTTTCTTTGCCTCATGATTTTGTCTTTTTCTCCTCTGGATGTGACTCTTTGAGTTCCCCGTTCATGGATTAGAAATCCTCCTCACAGATTATAAAAAAATGCTCTGAACATTGAACCTTGTGGATTTACAGACTCCTCTGGTCTCAGACAGATTTCACTACGTTAAATTATCAAAGAAGCTCCTGAGTTTCTTCAGACGTATCAACATGAAATCAAATTAAAGGAGAAATGTGATGCTCAGATTTTTAAAGTCTCTTCTTTTTCCAATCAAACTCTTTCTGGCTTTTGGGCGAATCACACAATACGAGTGGTTACGGCGTCTTACATCAGCGCGGCGATAAACGGGAGAGAGTGTGAAAGATTAGAGATGTGAGCTGACAGGTTTGACCTCTTTTTTTAAGACGGTGTGATCACCTTCTCCAGGACAAAAACCAGCGACACTGATGAAACAGCAGCACAAAGATTTTTCAAAGGGAAGAAAAGGAGAAAATTGATGCAGGTTTCACAGGATTAAGTCATTTGGTTTTCTCTGATTCACAAAGTGTTTCTGCAGGATGACGGACGTGTCTGTTACATCAGAGTTTTGCACAAATGTTCTTTTAACAAGAGTGACCAAAATTTAAAAAAACCCTACTGTCAACCCCTTACCAAAGAAAAAAATGTAAATATTAAAGCTGCTGCAGAGTCTCAGGTGGATGTTCATCTCAAAAACTGAAGAGAGAAACTTTCTCTGAGTAAAAAAAACATCACAGTAACCACAAGAAGTCTAAAAGTATGAGATAGAAAGTCAAAACTTGAAGATATAGTGTCAAGATTCTGTGATTGAAGTTTTTAAAATCATGATTAAGGTCAAACTCTGAGACAAAAAGTCAAAATTGAGTAAAAAAATAGAAAATTGTGAGATAAGTCAAAACTCTAAAATGTGAGATTGAAATTTTAAAACTAAATGTGACTAACTAAATAAAGAACATGGGAAACAAATTCAGAGATTTACATAAACCTTTAAAATTCTGGGATAAAAAATTGCAAATTTGAGGGAAAAAATGTCACATTGTCGAGATAAAAGGAAAAAATTCAAAATAGTGAGATGAAAAGTCAAATTTATGAGATTTAAAGTAGAAACTTTGAGATAAAAATTCACAATCGTGGCATAAAAAGTCGATATTTGTAGATGAAAGGCAAAATTATGAGATAAAAACCCTCAAAATTTGGTTGAAAAGTCAAGATTTTAAGATGATACGTCAACTTTTTTGCATTTAAATGTGGAAATACAGATATTGAAAGGCAAAATTATGAGAGAAAAGTCAAAACTCTGATTGGGTTAACAGATTTAGAGGATGAAATGGCAAAAAATAATGAGATAAAAAGTCGAATTAAAAAGACAGGCTCATGTGATCACACGTTTAAATCATGGGATAAGTCAAAAAATTATAATATAAAAAGAAAAATATTACATTAAAAGTCAAATTATTGGGATAAAAAGTCAAAATTCTGTCATAAAGTTGCAATTTTGAGATTCAAAAAGCTGAAGTAAGTCAAAGGGTTGAGATGATACGTTGATTAAAAGTGAAAAATATGACGTAAGAATTTGAAAGTCTGGGATAAAATTCAAAATTATGAAATTAAGAATCTAGATTTTTAATTTCAAATGTATGATATTTGACAAAAACAGTCAGATAAATTGGGGCGTTTGGTTTCTGTATTTACAGATGAATCATCAGGGAGATAAAATGTGTCGTCTCTTCACCTCCTCGTTTCTCTTCAGGTCTTTAAATTGTGGATTTTTCTCCTCAGCTTCAGTCTGAGACGCAGAAATATGAGTGTGTGTGAGTGTTTATGGTTTTTTTAGACGCTGCTGCAGGTTCTGCTGTAATTAATCTGACTGGCTGCTTTTGTTATTAACTGCAGAATCACTGCTGAGTCAGGACAACGCACGACAGAGGGAGACATAAAAAAAAGAGATGAGGAGACAAGAGAGGAGGAGGAGAGTAAAGAAAAGGAGGTGAAGGAGGAGCGGGCGTTTCTAAAATCAGGGGAATAAAGACAGAGAGAGATAAGAACGAAGTGATGAAGAGAGAGAGTAAAGCAGAGACAGACTGAGCTGATATCGCTCGTTTTCTGGACGTTAACGCAGCAGAAATTCCTCCATAAACTCTGATGATCTATCGCCTCCTTCGGGTCTGCTTCATTTACCTCCTGCTGCTCCTAAACTGGGACTCCTCCTCCCTCCCCCGTTTCTCTCTCTCAGGCCGACGTGCTGACGGGGCAGGGCGAGCTAAACCAAGCGAAGCTAAACAGGTTTGATGGTGAGCGAGGTTTGTTTGGGATGAGGAGTCCTGACCTGCTTCTGTGGAGTGAAGAGGAATTTAAGAGCAGTTAAGCAGAAAAACTGTCTCACCACTGTTACATAATCAGAGCTGGACACTACAAAAGAAACGAGGGAGGTGTTTTTCTTTCATCCTAATGTCAGTAAACTTCCTGCTGTTTTAGTTTCCATCCTGTGGTTCCACTTATTTATCCTACACACCAGGAAAAATCAGAGTCAGGCTGCAGAGACGACAACAAGATGCTCCAGGAACAAAGAAAGTCTCAATGTTTCTGCAGACTTTTTGTTTACTCAAAGAAAACTACAGTGACGTTTAACAGGGGGAGGACAGCCAGCGTGTGCATTAGATAAGGAAAGTACAAGAGGGAGGAAGAGGGGGAAAAAAAGCAAATCCCAGACTAGGCTCCTGTAGGGGGGCACAGTTTGGGATCAGGAAAAAAAAAACACCTCAGCACACAAATATGGAAACACTTTGCCTCAAAAAGCATGACTTTATGACTTCAGTAGAGTCAAACAGACTTTTGTGTGTTTGACTAAAGGTGTGGTCACACTGGCCAACTGTGCCGTGCTTGTGCACACTTCAGACGTACAGTCCAGCTCATTTGGCCACGTTTAACTTCTGTTGAGGTAGATTTTTATGCTGATTCAAACTAAAGTTGGCATGCTGGGTGAATGCTTTCTACAACTTGACATGATAGAAAAAAACTGAGATCAGTTTTGGATTCTGCACCCGAAAATTAGTTCAAACAGCTGTCAGAACTTACTTAAAAAGAACCCTGGCTACCAGAACATAATTTTCCTAAATGATCAGTGTTTTTACCAGCTACATAAGAACCATAATAAAATCTCTCAAAATATCTTAGTTTGTATAAAATTTGAAAAAATAGTTTCCCCTGTAGGCCGCCATTGTTGTTTACGCCGCAATAACGTCTGGGTAGTGATGTCATATGGTTGCACCGGGCTGGATCTCATACAGGATCATATAAGTCCTGGAGCGGACTTCAGTGGTTTCCAGAGGAAGTTTTGTGGGTTTGTGTTGGAAAATAGTCGGCACAGCATTTGGCTTTAGTCTCCGTTTATAATGACCCACACCTGTCAGCTCTTTCATCAGCATGGGCCGGCTAAATGCAGCAAATGCTTCTGGGGAGAAGTGGCCAGAACATAGCCGCGGCTCCATGGGAAGTTGTTTACGCCCACAAGCCATTTACCAAAACTTCCTTCTTTTCTTGTCTTTTGGGAAGCTGTGCAGACTAACATCAGTCTCCTTGTTTCCTTTGGACTGAAAAGTGCACCCAAAAGCAGCCACATGTGGCATTATTATGTTTTTTTCCCTCCTCAAACCTCGTGACTTACGGCGACTAGTAGTGAGGAAACGGCCAAATCCAGATGCTCGGCACCAAGCAACCAATCTATGTCATCAACCCAGAATGCATTGCTGCAGTAAAACAATGGCTGCGCCCGAAGGAGAGAAACTGTGTTTTAAACTGTAACTTTTTTTTTAAAGAAAAACCAATTTGTTATGTCTTTGAACAACAAATTCTAGTTTGAGACAAACATTTAAGCAGATTCATGCCTGTTAGTCCTTACAGTCGGGGTTCCCTTTAAAAACTGTGTTCGAGGGCTGAGATGCTCCAAAAAAAACTTCACAGAAGCCAAAAAGTGAGTAAAGTTGTAACAATGTTCTCCATGTTCTCTAATCTGCTGATTCTGACATGACCAAGTCTTGCAAACAGACGCTTCACAGTGATGGCAGCAGCCGTGTGTGTGTCGGCATTTGCCTGGTTCATGTTGTCGTAGTGTGTCATGCTTGAGTACAGCACGGTTTGAATAGCCAGACCGCGCCCTAACTTAAGGTTTTCGTTATTGTAACCTACTTGTTGTTGAGTCCAAGCAACTTAAATGACTTCATCTCTGCTACTTGTAATTCTGCCACAGACTGGACTTCAGTGTGTGGCAAATAAGCAGCTCCAGCCTCTGTAGCTAATTCAAGTTTCACTTAAAACAATGTTAAAATGTCTTCATTCATTATAGAAGTTCAGAAAAACTCGTAAGAAGTGCAGACTTTAATAACTCAGTGATGGTAACTCATCATTTTTCAGTCAAAAGAAGCTGTCTGCTTTTACAGTGTGAGCAACAACAAACTCCTCAACTATAAGTCAAGAAAAAATTGATCATCTCAAACTTTTCAGCCTCCAGTTTGACGCTGGACCTCAGAGAAATGTTGGACGAGTTTTACTCTTTCAGATTTTCAAGGCTCCACGTCGTCCTTCGACTTTTGTAATCCCTCAAAGTTCTTTCTGAGAAAATCAGAGATTTCACTTTCTCTGCGCTGAAGTGAAAACACTCCACACTCTTCACCCTGGCAGTGATTTACAGCGTGGTCAGATTCTCTCCTTATTGGCAGTTTGATTCCTGCTTTTTTCAGCCAGTTGAAATCCCGTTTTTGACATTTCTAGCTCAAGTCTTTGACTCTTTGTTGAAACGCACTCGTCCTCACCCCCATCTCTTCTGAAAACACTTCACCACACATCTGAAAAACTGCTGGATACGAATCTTTTGATCAGGAGTGCGAGCTACCTTGAAAGTGGTACTTCAGGCAGATAAATAAATAATGAAGAAAGTGCTTGGAATCAAAGCTGCTCCTCTAAATATATATCCACCGTTTGGGACGAGTGAGACCTGCTTTCAGAACGAACTGTGACATCGAATCTAAAGAGAGCTTTTCTAACGGGCAAACCTCTGAAAATAGTGAATATAGATTAAAAATAGTGAGACAGAAATGTAAGAATAGTTTGAAATAACCAAATAAAACTCTTGTGCGTGCGTCAGTGTCTCTCTGACCCTTTGACCTCTTCTCTCTCTGGAGGAAACCTGCAGAATACTCAGACAGTTTTGACGGTTTCCTGCAGACAACATCTCTCCATGAACGTCCGAGCGTCAACGTTTCACCCTCCGTTCCTTCGTCGTACGGTTTTCATTCATCTTTCCCGTGGCGTCCCAAAGCGTCCTGGCAGGTTTGATTACTCTCAGAGCTGCAGGGCGACGTGAGGTCGTGATGACGCAGGCTTTGGTGAAATGTGGGGGGAAGGGTGCAGACGGACAGAAAGAAGGGGATTTGTGCTCGTTTCTCTCTGTTCTGGGAAACAGCTTCACCTGGAGGAAGATCCAACACAGAGAAAGATGTTATCACAGGTTTATGTTTTCATATCAAACTGTGAGAGAAGTTTGTTCATGTAGGTTAGAAAAAAGTGACTTTAGGCAAATCTGTTTTCTTGATGTACTGTAAAGAGTTTCTGGTGTCTATGCTTGAATACGGTTTAAACATTGGTAGAAAAACATCAGCTACAACAACCTTAGTGTGTGACTGAACATACTTCTTACCAGTGGTGTGCACAGCATGGGATCATGCATGCATAAGTGCATTTATCTGCACCTTTGGCTGGTTAAAATAAGCTTAACAGGCCTCTTGGGAGCCAAATATATACCAAAGTGTCCTCTTGGGCATAAAACAGTACATTAATTTGCCCTCCTTGGCTCCTAAATATGCACTAAAGTGGCCTTTTGGGAGCCAAAACCTGTAAAAATGGCTTACATGTCATTTTGAGCATAAAACAGCATGTTAAATTGCCCTTTTTGGAGCCAATATATGCTAATGTGCCCTCCCAGGAGCATAAACAGATGCTTAATTACACTCTCAAGAGCCAAAAAATGCAAAAGTGCCTTCTTGGGGACCGAATGCTTACTATTACCATTACTTTAAGAAATTAAGGTCAATCAGTCTGGAAAATAGTCATGAAAATAAGAAAAACGCAAATTGAATGAGAAGGTGTGTCTAAACTTTTGGCCTGTTCGAATCGGCCCATAGTTTGTGGTAGTACTGCCTCGTCTGTATCTGTATTTAATGTTGAGCATAAATGAGCCTTAAACATGTGCCAAAGTGGCCTCTTGGGAGCCAATATATGCAAACATGCCCTATCAGGAGCATAAACAGATGCTAAAGTGCCCTCTCAAGAGCCAAAGTATGTAAAAGTTCCTCACAACCACATGATGAAAATGTACTGCAAAGATCATAACATAACAGGAGGGTTTATAAATCAACAACACTCATTTTTTTAATCTCATTTTTATACGACAGACTCAAAGAAAGAAAAGAAAATAGAAAGCAGCAAGTGCACGAGTTTAAAAAATGGCAAATGTGACACTTTTAATCATCAAAAGTCCTGGATTTTATGATGATCCACACGCGCTGTCACGCTTTCGAACTACAGATTGCAACTGCTGATAATAGTGCAATGATTCTGGGCTAAAACCAATAATTACGACGTCCAAAATGCAAAATCTCCTATCTGCAAATTCACTTTTTTGAGAAAACTAAACAAATGTAGTTTTCTTGCAAAATGCTTTCAAACCTACTTCATATTTTGGCCGTGCAAAGTAAACATAAAAAACTTTCCCCTACTTGTTCAAGATCATTTTGCATGTAGAAAGTTTTGCAATTTGACCATCAATTATCTCCTTGTTGCTGTTGCAAGTTGAAAGTTTAACCTGATAAAACTGTAAAGTCAGTTTATGATGCAGCAAAAACAATCTGCAAAGTATGAATCTTCCACTGTTGAACTAAAAAAATGTGCTACTTTATATATATATATATATATATATAGTTTTTCCCTTCTTTAAAGTCTCCAAAATACTCCGTTGTAATGTTGTAAGATAGAAATAAATTGTTTTTGATTTTGTGGACGTGTGCATCACTCTAACGTGTCCTCTGGTTGATGAAGACATTCTCATAATTTGCTTGTGTTTTGTCTTTTTGCACTCATTTCCTTTAGTTGCAGTGCTGTGAGCCTTCAGGGCCACCGTACTGAAGAGACATTTCTGAGTGTATTCCCTCAGTATGTGTTATCTCATATTTTCATATCCATATAAACACCAGCATGTGAGAAATGAGGTTTGCAAAAACGAGGTAGGATTCCTGAGATTGAGATGGTGAGGATGGATTTTTCTCTCTTGTGTGGTTTCATTTCTGATTCTGATCTTTAATATTCAGCTCTTGTTGTATGTAAGATAGTGGTTTATGTGTGAGCTCAGTGATTTAACATGATCTCACCAACTTGTCCAGGAGAGATAGTAAAAATACAGGAATGATGTTTCTCGGTTTATTCTGAGATGATAAACTCTGAGCTGCTGGATCCACGTTTCCTCTTTAACACTTCTTCTCTTCGTTCGTCCGTCTGCTTCCATAATCAGCTCTCCGCTGTGTGAAGAGGCGGTTGTGGCCTTGTTGTCAACAGCTCATTACAAAGCAGCAGATAATGAACTTTTTTATCCTGTTCACAGTCTGTGAGCGAGCGAGCGAGGACTCAAAGACTGAGGAGCTGTGTTTACTTTCTGCAGCTCCGTCAGATCTCACAGCAAACAGAGCAGATGAAGAGGTCAAACGCAGCGACGAGGAGGTCAGGAGGAAGAGGAGGAGGTGGGAAATCACTTATGGAGGGGTTAGAGGGATGATGGGACATAAAGGGGGGAGATCAGAGGAGATGGAGGAGAGTGGAGCGAGAAGAGAGGAGTGGAGATGGAATTGAAGGGTTTAAGGTTGGGAGGAGATTATCTTCAGCACCGAGGACCAGAAAAAAAAAACAGGTTCATTTACATTCAAACCCCTTCATTACTCCACGGTAACCATGGCAACACATACCAATCTGAGGACGTCATTTAGACATGAGTCCCATTTTCTTCTTATTTAGTATTTCTGATGCCATTGCTTTATTCACGTTAAAGTCATAATTATTCTAGTCAAGGCAATATTCTGAAAAACGTATAAACTTCCCATGACTACCTCGGTTTTCTTTTCACTCACAATCGTCTGTTTCTTGAGTAAAAACTCTCCACTGCCCCTAGAGGCCAGAACACTTCATTTGCATGAGTGAATGTGCAGCATTTTCTTATTGGCATCACTTTTCTGATTTTGCATCACTTTTCTGTTTTTGCATCACTTTTTGGTCTTTGCATCTTTTCTTAGTTTTTGTATCTTTTGTCTGTTTTTGCATCACTTTTCTGATTTTGGCCACTTTTTGGCCTCTGCATCATTTCTCAGTTTTTGCATCACTGTTCTGTCTTTGGACAACTTTGCTGTATTTGCACCACTTTTCTGTTTTTGCATCACTTTTCTGTTTTTGAATCAAATTTCTGATTTTGAATCATTTCTCTGATTTTGCATCACTTTTCTGTTTTAGCATCAATGTTCTGTGTTTGCACCACTTCTCTATTTCTGCATAATTTTTCTATATCTGCATTACTTTTCTGATTTTGCATCACTTTTCTGTTTTAGCATCAATTTTCTGTTTGCACCACTTCTCTATTTTTGCATAATTTTTCTTTATTTGCATTACTTTTCTGCTTTTGCATCACTTTTCTGTATTTGCATCTTTTTTCTGTATTTGCATCTTTTTTCTGTTTTTGCATCACTTTTGTGTTCTTGCATCACATTTCTGTTTTTCTATCATTTTCCTGTGTTTGCACCACTTTTCTGTATTTGCACCACTTCTCTATTTTTGCAGAGTGTTTCCACCTGTAGGCTGCCACAGAAAAAAGGTTTTTAAATGTTCTGCAGCTGCTGGAAAATTTCCTGTCATATATGAATCAGTACATTTGGTATAAACTGTAGCAGCAGTATAGTGGCATCACAACATGAAAATAGACAAACTATCACATCAATTCTTATTTTCCAGTTGGTTATGATTTGCATGTGTTTGATGGTGGAAAAACGTCGTATTCACAGAGTTTGGTGTGAGCTGGTCGCTGCTGCTTTGTTGTATTTTGCTGTATTCACTGATTTTCTGTCTGAAACTTCTCCTTCTTTCCCTCTGCCGCTCTCATCTTCGTGAGCTGTGATCCGACTTCTGTATTTGAGATTCTGTAAGTGTAGAAGGTTAATGGAAGGATATTATGAATGCAGGCGAGATGAGAGGAGAGTTAGAAGGTAGAAAAGGGTTGAAAGAAGAGTTTAAAGGTGAAGCGATCATCAAAAGAAAGATGGATGGGTTAAAAGGGTTGAGGGAATCAAAGGAGTGATAGTTTGAAGACTAATTGGAGGGTTGATGGAAAGGTGTTAGAGGGTGAAGGAAAAATGAGAATGAAATTATCAGAGAGGTGTGAAAAGGATGGAAGAGAAAGTGTCTGTGGTCAAAGAAAGAAATGAGACTTCACCTGTGAAACGTGTGGAGATGAATTCACAGCAGGGTGTCAGACGCTGAACAAACACTCGTTATCTTCTCCAGGTAAAAGCAGAAAACACAATTAGATCAGCTTTTAGCATCAGCTGCACTTTCTGCATCTGTGGGTGAAGAGGAGTTCATCTGCTCTCAGAGCTGATTTAAGGTTTGGGATCCAACAGGGCGGCGCTTCCTTTGAACACAGAGAGAGAAACGAGTGGGCTCATTAAAAACACAGGTGGAGGATCCACAGAGGAGGAATAATAACAGGAAAAATGAGAGAGAGAGAGAGGAAGTGACAGAGAGAGAGAGGGAGGAAGACTTCTGCTTTAAATGGATGTTTATTCTGTGTCTTTAGGCCGACGCTGACAAAACTATTTGAATTATGGTTTTCATTATTTTTCACTAAGTTTCTTGTTTGTGGTGCAGGTATCTCTCCACTTTACTTTTCCCCAAACAGACTCATTTTTTTTTCAAAAAGACAACAGGCAAACATCATCAATCCATCCTTTCCTGGTTTTATTTGCTATTATGGTTCATACTGAGGCACCAGAGTTAGTTTCAGTCTGTTAAAACTCCTCACCGGAAGTGAAAAAAGTCAAACTGGCGTCTTTGTCAGTGAAGAACAGAGTCAGGAACAGAGACACAAACAGGATGAGTGGACAAAGACAGAGACAGAGAGGAAATTAAAGGAGGAAAAGCAGAGATTGTTTTACCAAGTCAACTGGAGCTGCAGATTAAACTCAAATGTCAGCCTTTAATCAATAACACCACCAGGGAGCGAGACCGCGGGGCGAGCGAGCATGTCAGACACTGGAGGAAGGCGAGAGAGAGAGAGAGAGCCTGCAGGTCGGTGTTATTCTGCGGCTGCAAACAGACCTGATGGCTTCATGAGAGTTTGATTCCACTAATTATTAATCACTGTCAGAGCAGGAAATTAAACTCTGTGTTCTCACAGTCGGACGTTTAGCAGGAAGCGGAGGTGAAGGCTGGTTAGCTGCCAATAACCTGCGTTATCAGGGGCTGAGGAGGCTGCAGGAAATGGAGGGATGCCCACTTGGGGTTGTTTGTGTTTTTTAGCCTTTAATTCACTTTTTCTATCATTTCAGCTCAACACTTTTTCCTTAAACATCACTGTAAATCATGGTGTGGTTCCCAGATATCTAATTCTGTGCAGACGGTGCCTGTGGGAGGATCGGCCTGAAGTCTGTTTATAACTCGGCTTGTTATGAGTCGATTAAGAGGTCTTACCTGAGGTGGATGGAGGTGACAGGTAGAGCACCAATAAAGCTGCTTCACAGGGTGGTTAGAGAGATAAATGAGTCAGGACTTAACCACAGGGGGAAGGACTCAGTGAAAACAAAGATTTAAAACCTTCATTCCTGTGAAGCTGGGACGCTGTAAAATGTAAATAAAAACACAAAACAATGACTTTCAAATTCTGTTTAACCCATATTAAATTAAAAACACCACGAAGACAAGATACTGATTGTTCAAACGGATAAAATTTACTTACTTATCTTGGAAAACATCCCCAAAAGGCTCAGTCCTTCACAAGCAAAGATGGAGCCAGGTTCACCACTTTGTCAACAACTGCGTGAGCAAACAGTCCAACAGTTTAAGAACAATGTTTCTCAACTTTGTCCAACTGCAGGAATTGATGGATTTCATCATCTACAGTCCATAATATCATCAAAAGATTCAGAGAATCTGGAGAAATCTCTGCACGTAAGCAGCAAGGCCCAAAACCAACATTGAATGGCCGTGACCTTTGACCCCTCAGGCGGCGCTGCATTAAAAACCCACATCATTGTGTAAAGGATATTAGCACGTGGGCTCAGGAACACTTCAGAAAACCATTGTCAGTTAACACAGTTCATCACTACATCTACAAGTGACAGTTCAAACTCTACCATGCAAAGACAAAGTCAGACATCAACAACACACACAAACGCCGCAGAACTCTTTTTGGAATTCATGGACGTGGGGTCCTCCGGGTTAAAAGAGGAAAAGGACAATCCAGGTTGCTCTTAGTGCTGACAATGAAACCAAGACACATTCTGCTCCTGTTACAACAGCGTGGCTCCGTAGTAGAAGAGTGCAGCTACTAGACTGAGATGTAACCCATTGAGAAAAATGAACAGAAATCAAGTTCAAAATAAGTGAATATTTGCTACAAAACAACAACGTTCATCAATTTGAACAATTAATATCTTGTCTTATATAAATTAAACAAGATTTTCACATCATTGTTTTCTGTTTTTGTTTAAGTTTTTACACAAAACTCCTCCCTTTTAAGAATTAGGGTTGTAGAAAAGCTTACGTTTGTGCACACAGCTGCATCACACAGACGTTAGTTGCCTCGTCCTGATGACGCCTCATAAATAAGTTTGAAGGTTGAGGCGTCTGACAGAAAGGAGACATGACTCAAACACCTGTATCTGGGTGAAATATTACCCTTTAAATCAAACTAACACCAAGTCCACGCTGCGTTCAGGGACCAAAGATGAGTTTAACATGTATAAAAAAGAGGTGAGGTGATGCAGTGAGCTGCACGCCGCTCTGACCTGTAAATAACTTGAGAGTGGCGCCGCTCTGTTTGCTGCAGCAACACGTCAGGTGGTTGTTTGTGGAATATTAAACATAGACCTCAGTGGCGTTAACGCGTTACCTTCTCATTAAGCCAAACAGGACGGAGCATTAAATGTTCAAGCAAGTGTGAGGTAATTATTTAGCATGTAAGGGAGAAAGTAGTGTGTGTGTGTGTGTGTGTGTGTGTTAAACCAGGGGGTAATGATGTATTAGTGAGAACAGGACGATCTCTGGAGTCATTTATCACAGTCAGACAGCTGAGGGACGGAGCCATCAGTCAGTCTGCACCAGAACACAGACACAACACAGACGGACAGACGGACCAATCAGGAGACAGGAGAGCTGACGGACGTGCAGCAATAACAGCGACACGTTCAGGTGAAGCTGCAGACAAACAAACGTGAACATATCATTCGTCTATTTGCACACCAGATAATTCAATTTAATCTCTCAATGATGGCATCGCTGCTTTCTGTGATGATCAAACAAACTGTGGTTGAGTTAAAAATGTGCGTGAAACAGAAAGAAAGAAGCATGAGAGGTTGTTGAAATGTTGCTGCTGCTCTGGTTCCTGTGTCTGTGTCTCAGTGTCAGCGTTGGTGTCATGTTCTTTGCTCCTTTTCTCTCCTGCTCCTGAAACTTTCTTGTTCCTCTCAGTCAGGGAGCTTCAAAGCTGAACTTGGTGTCGTGACATCTCTGCTCCGTGAAATTTGCTGAGGCAGTTCTGGAGAGTAAGTGCTGCCTGTTAGAGCAGAGGCTGAATTTTTAAAGTCAGATTTCTTTTTTTTTTTTTCTTTCAAACATTTTTATTGGGTTGCTCTGTTATATACAATCACCAAAAGAATTCTACCCAGTTTTATATTTTTGGGTCAATGACAAAAAGAGGGTCTAAAAACATATTTCTGAGAGAAGAATTATGTTTTCTAACAGATTTCAGTAGTTGACCAACATTTCAAAGTTTTTAGGTTCATTATTTTTTAGTATTTTTAATTTGAGCACCCAAAAATTTCAGGTGGAGCAACCAAATATATGAAAATATATTTATATGTTCCTGTTATTTTTTCTGTGTGAAATTATTGACAAGTATCTCTCAAGTGTCTGTAGTGACTCATACATTTTCATTTTGTGTGTTTCATTTCTTTTATTTGTGAATAAGATAAATAATTTGATGTTAAAATAACATTTCACATTATTACATTGGTTGTACCACCTGACATGGAAATTGTTCCAGTCACCAATGAAGTGAAAAAACCTTTTTTATCAGTATTTCAGAGAAATCTACAAACTTTTCCACTTGGTCACAAATGTCNTCAAGCATAAAATAATGCCACTGTATTTTTAATTTCCATTTACAATAACTGACATTCAATTTTTAGAGTTTAATTACTGTGGATACTTGTCAGGACGGTTGCACCACCTGACATTTTGGGGGTTTGAGGAACCAAAACACAAAAAAACATGTTATATTTTAATAGTTTAAAGATGTGTTCAAATAACACAGGTTTCATAGAATAAAGAAATACATGTGATGAAATACTCAATTCATGATGGAAGGAAATATTACACTCGGACACAAAAAAGGGGACGTCACCTCATTGACCCATGTATTGAAAACAATTGTCTTATAAATAAGGAAACAGGAGGGACTCATGAAATAAAGCAAAGTTAGTGTACAGAAAGTTCCTGGTTATGTCTTCATCATGTTTGCGTGCAGACGTTAAGTGTATCTTTAAGAACGTGGAGCAGATGGCTCTCCAGTGATTCATGCCCAGTCTCACTTGTTTTCCCCCAAAGTGTTTCTTCCACACAGACGTGTTTTCTGCCAGGAACCAATATACAGAGATTGTGAAGCTTATATATTCAATAGACACTGCAGCCTCAGTGTTTAACAAGCTGCGTCTGCTCGTTTAGTTTGTGTCTACACAGCAAAATGAAATAAATCCAATGAGAGAAAGAAACGAGGAGCGGATCCTGGGTTTGTTTGGCTGCAGCTCTACGAGCCCATCTGTTTGTTGGATTACAGATCTGTGTTGCCAACAAACAGCAGCCTCTCCACAATCATCCGCCGCTCTTCAACCATACGGACCTCCTCGACGGCGGTGCGTGGTGTTATCCCGGGGCTGTCTGTGTGTAACATCGGGCTTCAAGGACAGGAAACAGGCACTTGACCGGCGCAGCGGGAAGCTGGAGAGCAGACAGGAGAAAGAACACGGCCATGTTTGCTGTCTGATGTGAATTTTTCAGCTCTGGCCTGGAAAAAAAAAAAAGCTGGACGCTTCCCCGGAGCAGAGCGAGTGGATGGTATCATGTGGAGGAACACGGCGTTCTGACCCTGTGGAGTCAGAGCTGAGTCTGAATGAGGAGATTATCTCAGGGCGACACTGTTTGCTCTGCTTTTTGTATTTATTTCACAGAGATGGAAACAGGGGTGAAAAATCATCTTCCCTCTGTTCCAGCAAACGACCAAGAAATCACAATCACATATTCAGAGACGAGGAAGAACCGTGATCTTCGGTCACAGCTGACACATCATCAGGTTGAAATAAAATATTTATTTCTCCATTCTTTGCCTCAGGGTGAAGTAAAGATGGCGACCAATCGATGACGCTGGCCTCGGGTCAGTTGTTGGGGTCAGGATGCAGCTGTGGTGATAAATACATGATGCGATGGATCGAGGTCACAGCTGCAGGAAAAATAACCTGATAGTCAAAATTATTGAGCTTAGAAACGTGATAAAATGAAGATGGATGGATAATGAAGCTCAGTGTTTGGATTTGCTTCATCTCCTTCTCTGGAGGATTTTGACTTTTGACTAATCTGCATCATGATATCAGTGAGAATAAAATCAGTTTTTGTCTCAGCTTCATGTGTTTAAGGAGAATAAGTGAAGCCTCTGTGTGATTTACTCGCCACAAACATATGAACAGACGCTTTGACAGAGTCCATTTTGTGGATGTGGTTGTTTCTGTTAGAGAACTGGAGTTTCAAGAGACAGTGAGGACTTTTGAAGTGATCTTGAAAAAGTTTAATCCCTAGATATTTGCCTGATCATAATCCACAACTTATAATGTGATTATCATCTAAAATAAGTTGTTTCTACATGATAACTTCTAACTTCCAGATCAAGTCAGACTGAACCATCTATCTATCTATATATCTATATATCTATGTATCTATAATTTCATGAATCATCTTTTTTTAACGTTTTACAAAACATTTGAACTCTCTTTCATCCATTTTAACACTGAATAATTTATAGTTTTTAAGCTTTTTTACCCTCAGATGTTTGTCTATAACATGTTCAAAAATATATATGTTTGGAGAAAAAATTGAAAACATTTTTTCAGGCCCTAAGAAGAATAAAAATATCCTGACACAGGCTGATATGAATTTCTATTACATGAACCATTGAATTTAGGAGGAAATAAGTTTTAAATAGGTGTTTACTGTAGTGACCACTATGCACCACAGGGTTCAGGCTCAGCAGAGAAATTTCCAGTGCTGTCTCTTTTTCTCTCACACACAACGCGGTAAAACGTAGTTTAGATTTGGCGTTTTTACAAAGCACTCCTGTACTGATTGTTGAAGTTATTTCAAACTTTAAATTCTCTGATGTAAACACAGCATTCAGCAACATATTGATAACTAGCAGCAGTGGTTATTCCTCTTAATCCTGCTTTTATCCATCCTGCAGCACAGGTTCATTGTTATAATCCTGAGGAAAATCATATGTACAGAAATACTGATTTTCTGATCCATGTTTATTTACGTTAACCAGAATCAGCAGGACTCCCCTTTGTGACATCACGCTCAGATAACAGTTTTTAATGTGGAAGTAAACACAAATGTGCTATTTTCATAACATCACATTTAGATTATTTTCCTATAGCTGTTGTCTTTAACCTACAATCTGCTCTTTAAGTGCATTAGAGCCTTTTGTAGAATCTGAATGAAAGTGAAGGATGTAAAAGAGCGTGAGTTTCCTGTTCCACCTCTTTTCACGGCTGAGTGTCTGAGAGAGGAGTCGATCTGAGAGAAAGGTCCAGGTTTTCATTTTGGCTGCTCGGAGCTGCTGTTGGCAGGTGCAGCAGTTTGTTTACCAGCTTTGGCATGAGAGCTAAGACGCTGGATTCAGACCCCGCGTTGGCCTTTTTAACTTACATCTATCAGCTAATTATGATAAACGAGGGGCTAATCAGCTCTCCCCTCGCTACGACACAAGCGAGCGAGCGGCCGGCGTCCAGAAACACAGAGCTGACCAGACACGTCCAAACTTCACACAAAATCCCCGCTCAGCCCTGAAGGGGAAACGCTCCAACACGAGTGTGAAATATCTCTGCCTGCTGGCCTCCCCCTCCTCCTCTTCCTCCTCCTCTTCCTCCTCCTCTTGTCTCCCTGAGTTCCCCCAGGAGCAGAGCAGCCCGGTGGTTTCTGTCAGCCTTCACAAGCAGCCAGGAGGAGGGTCAGAGGGCAGCGACTCATCCCAGAAACAGAGCACCGTCTGGGGGATAGAAGGGCCCCGAGGAGAGCCTGGAGATCAAGGACGCACTCATTTAGCCATGACAGAAGAGAGAGAGAGACGGAGAGAGGGAGGAAACGGGAGGAAAAAAGAGAGAGGGAAGGAATCAGAACAGAAGAAGACGGAGAGGAAGAGGCAGATGAGGAAGACTCAGAATGAACATGACGGATGGGAGCAAGAAAGAAGAGAGGATGTTAAAAAAAAGGATAAGGACGAAGCAGTGAGAGGGGAGAAAGATTGATTTCGATTTATTAACTTCGAAAACAACAAACTAAAAGCAAGAAAAAAAAGGAAAAAAAACCTCAAAGAAATAAGTGATCATCAAAATAAAAACAAAAAACATAAAAACAGAAAGAAGAGTAGTTTAAATCACCTCACATGTTGGAACTAATTGCTGTACAGCTAGAACTTTTTTTAAGCTTTCTCTCTCTGTAGATGTTTATCTGATCTCTTCAAGTAACAATAAAGTAGAGCTGGGCAATTAATCACAAACTGAATTAAATCTGTTGTGTTGCAATATTCTAATGTCAGACAGTGAAATGTTTCTATAACCTGAAAAGTGTCAAAACATCAGCTACAGTTTTTTTCAGCAGATGTTTTCTGTTCTACACCAGAGACAAACTGTTAAAAACTACCTTTACAAAAGAAACCATACAAGTGGAGAAAAGAGGCAAAAACAGCAAAGAGGAGCAATAAAACTTAGTTTGAGGTAGTAAAAATTGCCAAAAAATCAACAAAAATTGGCATTTGAATTGGGATAAAACCTGAAAATACACAAAAAGTAGCAACAAATGGTCCAAAAGTGGTAAAGAATTCGTAAAAAGTGTCAAAAAATGGCCAAAACACAACAAAAAATAGCAAGAAATTGATGGAAAAAAACTTTTAAAACTTGGATAATAGTCAGTTTGCTGCAAAAAAGATAGTCCAAAAAGTAGCAAAAAAAGAGTGAAAAGTGTCAAAAATTGGCAAGAAAATTGGGAGTGACCTGGAATGAATGAATAATGAGAAGGAATGAACCTAAAAATGTGAAAAAAAGCAGGTAAAAGTGGTTAAATGTGTAAAAATCAGTCCCAGTTGTAGTGGTAGTGGGTTGTTGTTGTTGTGCTGTAATTAATGTAACTGTTCATGTTCGACAATGAGTTTGTTTAAAAACAGAGAAGATGGGAAACTAGAAATAATTGCACCAAAAAAAATCACAATTTCAATATGGGAAAAAGATAATCTGTATTAGATTAATTGTGCAAATGGTTCAGCCCTACTCAAAAGGAGGTAGGAAGTAGTACACACTTTTTTAATCTTACCCGTTAAATCAAACAGTTGATTGAGAGAGGAAAGGAGACAAGAGAAAATGGAGTGGGACAGATTCACCAAAGAGACAAGAAAATCAAAGAAAGGATGGAGAGGGAGGAAAGAAAACAGTGAAGAAAAGAAGAGAGGAGAGAAGAGGAGGTGAAATCATGTCTCAGAGGAGCACGCTCTATGAAAGGAGGAGCAGCAGAGTTTCTGTATGTTATTAAGAGGAGGAGCAGCAGCAGCGTGGAGACCAAAGAGCATCAAACAGTGTGTGAGCCTTTGGGCCCCAGAGTGTGTGCACACAGGGGCCTCGAGCCTCCACAGCTCCCCTGGGTCAGCTCCTCTTTAAAATCAACATCACAAACAGAGCGAGGAGCAGAGAGGAGAGCACATGATGCAAACGACCTTCAGTTATTCAACGTGTTATTTAACATCAAGACTCACAGCACGACTCTTTCACCCAAATCAACTCTCAAGACATTTCTGCAACGAGGGAATCTTCATCTAATTAGGATTTTTCTTCTTCTTCTCTGTGTTTCAAAGTCTGTTGTGACTTGTAATGAGGTTTTTGTCCACAACCATAAACATTGTTCCATTTGGAGAGGAGTCAACAAGGCCTATGATGAAAGGTCCACCATTCCTACTGTGAAACACGGAGGTGGATCACTGATGTTTTGGGGATGTGTGAGCTACAAAGGCTCAGGAAACTTGGTCCAAACTGATGAATGAAGGATGAATGCAGCATGTTATCAGAAAATACTGGAGGAAAATTTACACTCATCAGCCCAGAAGCTGCACATGAGACGTACTTGGACGTTCACACATGACAATGATCCAAAACACAAGGACAAGTAAAAGTTTTGGGATAAAAGTTGAAATTTTGAAAGAAAGAGGGGAAGAAAATCTAAATCGTTTTAAATGAAAGAAAAAAATTGAGATAAATAGTCAAAAGTTTGAGAAAAAAAAACCAAAACATTGAGTAAAAGGACTAATCTTGACACAATTGAGTTAAATTCTTAAGACAAAACGTTGAATTTGGGATTATTTAGTCACAATCTGAGATATAAATTTGAAATATGGGAATCGTAAGACAGTCAAAATCTGCAAAATAAAAAAGTCAAAATTTTGAGATAAAAAGTCAAACAAATATTTGAGATAAAGGACAAAAAATTGAGAAAAAAAACCAAACAATTTGTGGATGAAGTTAAAATTTTGAGATAAAAAGTTGATATTTTACAGAAGAAGTCATATTCCTGAAACTAAAAAGTGAAACTTTTAGATGATAAGACAACATTTGGGTCCTGCCATTGGCTACAGCAGAATAAAGTGAAGGTTCTGGAGTGGCCATCTCAGTCTCCTGACCTCAGTATTGAGATTTCATGCAAGACAGACCAAGAATTTACAGGAACTGGAGGCTTTTTGCCAAGAAGAATGGTCAGTTTTACCATCTGAGAAAATAAAGACCCTCATCCACAACCAGCACAAAAGACTTCAAGCTGTCATTGATGTTAAAGGGGAAAATACACGCTGTTAAGAACTGGGGGAGGGAAACTTCTGACCAGGTTTCTGTTGTCATTATGATTTAAAAAGAGTAAGAAATCATAAATTCTGCGGGCGTATGTAAACTCATGAGCACACCTGTTTGGGGCCAGAGCTGCAGATAAATGTCTGGTTTGTCTAATCAAACTGTGCCTTTGCTTTAAACTGCAATAAAAACACAAACCCCCTGAAGAGAGCTGGCTCCAAAGGTCTCATAGAGGGCACAGGATTTACAGTAAACTGACTCTGAATCCAAGGACGGGCAGATGAAAAGCTCAAACAAAGGCAGTAAAACATAAAGACATTACAAGAGAGAGCCATAAAGGAAACATAAACGAGACTGACACCCAAATGAATCTGACACAGAGCTGAACACAACATCACATCTCCTCTCTGAGAATATTAATGCTCTTTGCTGCACCCAACACCTGCAGCTCAGTCAAGGTCAGCGCTGAGTAAATGATCTGGAGCTGCAGAGCTGCAGGTCCACACATAAAACACACCAGGAAATCAAAGGGGAATAATGCAAATGGAAGAAATCAGGGATGTGAGTGAGCCTGAAAGAGTGTTTTTCAAAGACGCAGAGCTCTCTTTCTTTCTTATCAGGCTCCTGAGCTCTCTGGGGAATATTAATTAAACTGCTGTTGGTTTATTCTGTTTATCTGTTCCTGCAAATAAAATGAAACAACAGAGATCAGCTGATAAAAGTGGGGCAGAAAATCCAACAAATATTGACTAAAGTGAGGATAAAAGTGGAGAATAAAAGACGTAAAAAGGCTGGAGGTGTGTTTTTCTCTGAGCTGTTTGCAGAGAGAAAAGGAAGGACACAGGAAGTGATGGAGGACATGACGATCATTTAAGCGTGCTGTGACTCTGCAGGAGTGTTTATGTATCTGTGTGTGTGTGTATCTGTGTGTATATTGTTCTCAAATTATATCGTTGATTATCTTCCCGCTGATGTCCGCGCTCACACCTCCTTCACGCACGACTTGACTCAGAGAAAGACGAATGTGTCAGGAACGATTTAAGAACACAACTCCATGCAATCAACCCAAACACACACACACAAACACACACACTCACACACACACAGCTGTAAGCACCTGGTCATGTAAATCACAGACACACTCGTTCTCGGCGGCTGCAGAAAGGAAGGAAGGAAGGAGGAAACGTGGTGAAGGGCGAACAGACACGGGCTCTGGCAGCTGTAATAAATCCTCCCTCTGCCGTTTTTCTCTTGTTTTTGTGTCTGCAGGACTCATCAGGTCAAATCGATTCCTCGCTCCCACAAACTTTCATCTCACACCAGATTGGTATTAATGACAGTTTTGGGGAGAAACTGAAGCAGAAGGTTTTCAGACAACAGCAAACTTTGACAGAGGGACCGTCTCATCTCTCTGGGTTTTAGTTTCCATCAGTGCAGTTTCATCCTTTTTGAACAAAAAATTCCAGATTAGCTGTCGACAAAAAACTAAAAATACAGAAAATAACGAGTGCAGGGGGCTCGCATTTCCTCGCAGGAAAAGCTCAATGTTGGAATGCTGAGCCCGTTTCAGCATTAACCCTATAAAGCCGAATGTGTCATATTTGAAACATGAGTTCAACGACCTCTGTCTCATCAAAATGATAAATAGTTTCTTTAAAAACCTGTTGAAATATTTTCAAAAACATATTCTACCACCTTGAGGATCGGCATATCACTACAGCTGGCTGAAGTTTTAATTTTGCCTGCACATATTTACAGGAAAATCATTGCTTTATTTTCAAAAAGTTTCAACAAGAATAACATCAAAATAGTAACTTTTTTTAAAAAATAAATAACTGTTTTCTGCATGAAATCAATGCATATTTGCTAAAAACTTTAACAAAATAGATAAAATAGTGCGCAAAATTGCCCTGTGCATCAAATGTGATACAAGAAATAATCTGCACATCACCTCACTTTCACTTGTCATTGTCCATTTGTGATGTCTGTACAGTTGTTTTATGTAAATAGTGATATTGTTCTATTTTATTCTAAATGTCTAGGCTCTTATCTTAAGCCTATTATTATCATTATTCTATAATATATGATGATTACATTTTTGTGCTTTGATTGTTGTGAGCTGCTGTGATGGTAAAATTAACCCCATGGAGGGATCAGTAAGGAACATTCTATTCTATTCTATTCTATTCTATTCTTTTCTATTCTATTCTATTGAACTAATGTGCATGAAGTGTTGCAGCAGAAGGTTGATCAGAGTGTGAACTCTTGCTCTACAGTCGAGGATCTTTGGTAGACGTGATGAGGCATAACGGCGCAAAAGAAACAAATAATGTGGATATGGTGATTCTATGTGTGTGTGTGTGTGTGTGTGTGTGTGTGTGTGTGTGTGTGTGTGTGTGTGTGTGTGTGTGTGTGTGTGTGTG
>RPOG01004443.1:0-44732 GCA_008086565.1 Thalassoma bifasciatum | reverse complement strand
AAGCTTTTACCATGATGGACATGCCAAATCAAACCACTGTCAGTTTTGGCACTTTCACCCAATTTCATGTCATTTTCTCATCATTCTGCCTTGTTGAAGCGTTTCATGGCTCGTAACAGTTTTCTAATGTATATTAGAGAAAATCTAATGGCTTATAGGTCAAAGCAGAGCAAATGGTGAGTGATGAGGAGAAATTGCAGCGTTTAAAAGAGACTGAGCGGCTTCTTTTGGGATGAATGGCTACTGTACTAAATATCTTTCTTTTCATTTTATGGATTTACTTCTTTAAAGTTCAGAGGCTGCAAATGAAATATTTGAGTATCCATCCTCATATTCTCCATTTTCAATGTGATTCATCTTAACAGTGGTGTGTACTAAAAAAGGGGAGGGCAGGACAGTCACCCTCTTTGTGGCTGAATTGTTGATGAAATGCCCATTGAAGTGTCCGACTGGGAGCCAAAACATGCTGAAGTGTCCTCCTCAGGAGCAAGATGCTTGCTAAAATGCACTCCTTGGTGTCATACTTGTGCCAAAGTGCCCTTTTGGGAGCCAAAACACGCAATAAAGGGGCCGAACACTCGTCTTAGTGCCCACCCTGGTGTCATTCTTGCACTAAAATCAGGATGACCATTCTTTGAAAAACCTATAACCCATACATTTATTCAAAACACTTCCTTTTCTGTTTGAAGTGATCATTTTTAACTCAAAATTCAGTCTTTTTCAAAACTTTTGTGCAGGACAGTGCATGACAGCCCGCCCATGTCCGGGCAAAAGAGGATGTTTGGTCACTTTGGCTAAAATGCACTCTCAAGTGCCAAAACATACGGTCAAGTTTTCACTTAGAAACTAAAACGTGCTGAAGTGCCCTGCTGGGAGATGAAATACAGTTATGCCCAAAAGTTTACGCCCTCCAGCAGAATTTCTGATTTTTTGGCCTTTTCTCATAAAATATGAATGATAACACAAAATCCTTTCTGTCAATCATGGTTAGTGGTTGGGTGAAAACATTTATTAACGAACAACTGTGTTTACTCTTTCTCCTCAAGTGCCGAAACAAGCAATCAAGTGCCTTCTTGGGAGCCAAACACACTAAAGGTGCCCTCCTGGGACCCAAAACAAATGCTTTATTGCTCTCCCTGTTGGGAAACCACACTAATCTACCACTTTGGCAGATTAAAATGTGATAAACTGTCTTCCCAGGAGCCAAAACATATACTTAAGTGTCCTCCTCTTGGGAGCCAAACGTTGTCAAGTGTCCTGAAAGGTGTAACATGCAGCATTCAAAGTCAATAAAACTGCACACTAGAGTTGGCAGTTTAATCAGCAATGATCACAAGTCATTTCACAGCAGTTTTATCTTATTAGAAGTTTCAGTATTAATCTTTTAATCTTAATATAAATGTGACACACGTTGCCTGCAGGTCTGTGCCTGATAACAGAGGTTGTGTTTGCAGATATCAGACTTCTCTAGTGATAATGTCTTTAAAGCAGGTGTCACATCGACTCTGTCATATTGAACCAGCAGGAGATGATGTCAGTGATTGGTCTGACATGATCTGCCTTGTCTTTTATATTTAACTCAATTCAAAAACATGCTGGTGTGTTTGTTCACTTTCTATGAGACTTTGCACAGCAGGCCTGCAACGTTTGATGATGTTCAGCAACAGTAAAGTTCAACTCACTGTAAATTATGTAGCCACTTAATGAAATTTCTGCTTCAAACCAGTTCAAACTTATCTTAAAACTCACACAGTAACATGTTAGGGCAGCTTTCAGAGCTTTCTCTCAAACAACATCCTCTTTCACTCCAGAAATAAAATTTAAATCTTGAGTCTGAGCCTTTGACTGTATGATAAGACTGGAGGTTTCATGCTTGATTTGAGTCATCATGGACATTACATTTTGACCTAATTCTGTCACAACAAGGCAAAAGCAAAAGATAGAGGAGAACTAAAGTGCACACAAAATAGAAGCATTTGATAACACTCACTTTCTTTAAAGTGGAGTCCAGAAAAATCCAAAGAATCACCAAATTGCTTGAGAGAAGGCGAGACTCAGTGGTGGATTCATTCTCTCTCAATTGGAAGGTCGAGGTTTTGATTCCTGTTCCTGCTGCGATATTCACTGTCTCCTGCTGCGTGTGGATGGGTGAAAGACACGACTAGTATCAAGTGTTTTGATTGGTCTGAACAAGTACTGCTTCATTTACAGGGAGCTACAGGGGACCACGAAGAACAGACATAGAACAACATGTCAGGAGGAAACAGAGGCTGCTTACACACACAGAGAGTAATCAGGACACAGGTGTGACAGAGGCACAGGTGAAACTAATGAGGTGCAGTTGAAAAGGAGGGAAACACAGGGGCAGAGGGTGAAACTAAATCGGACACACAGGGAAGAAGAACTACAAAATAAGACAGCACACAATGTAGACTCAACATGGAAAGATGCACACAAAGAAGATGAACACGGGGAGGTCAAACAGAAACTAAGGTACCAAAAGGCCTGGAAAGAAAAGCACAGCATGAAAAATTCAGTTTGATTTCGGTAGTTTTGATGGAAAGTTCTTAATAAACAGGCCAGGTTGTGAACATGATGTTCTCTGCAACTTCTGTGAGATTTTTCAGTCTCATCTTTTTGTCTGAATAGAAACCAACTCCTTTTCACTTTGCCTTTTCATACTTTAAGTTACATCAGAATTTGCATGTGAAAAATGTAATGTAATGACACAAAGCCTGATCACATCCTGGGAGGATCTGAGAGGTATGAAGATTTGTGAAAAGTTAGTGAGCATATTTTTTTACGCCTGCTAAAGTCTGATTTAAGATTTTAGTAAGTGAGATGTAGTCACCAGTGCTGATGAATCAACAGCAGTGTTTGTCAGTGTTGTAATTTTAGGCTTTTTTGAGTCAGCTTTTTGAGCATTTGAAGGATTTTTGTGAACAAATTTAGAACAGATTTCAAAAGACTGAATCTTGTCTGGATTTAGGGAGGTGTGACTTTTTGAGAATGAGGAAGAGTTTATTTTTTGTGTTGCAATGTTTCTCCGTTTGGATGCATATTTAGTTAAATGCTCAGCCAACAGTCGACAGTTGTGTGTGTATTTTTAAGTTTTCAAAGCTGCAGATTTCATACAATTTTTTACTCAAATTGTCTTTTACATGTCTTATATATCCTTGGTTCCTCGGCTGAATACGGTGACTCATTCGTTCAGGAAATGTCAACAAAGGCTCTGATGAAAAGAATATAAGTGCTGCTGAAATATGAAGGAGAATTGGTTCATTTAGAATATTCAAACTTAGACTGTGAATCAGTTCATTTCAGTCAAATTGGACTTTCAGCGAGCTTGTTAGAGTAAAACTGAGACAACATTGTGCATGACTAGCAATCCTTTTTGAAACATAATTCGCCTCTGAATTTGTCCCACTCAACTGTTTCTTCTTCTACTTCTGGATTTCTGGCTGTGTTGATGCTTTGTTGCACATTGCTACCACTCACAGGCCAGTCGTAGTATCACATCCAAATATTCCCATCCCACAAAAGTAAACTCACAGACATTAAGTCAAGGAGTGCTTTTTTATTTTTTTTATTTTACCTCACTTTACATTTCTTAAATTGATTCTTATTTGACACTGCTATTGTTGCTGTTGTTTGGTGTTTTACTCACTTCAAAGCCTCAAAGTCATGAAAATAAGTTTGTTTTCTTTGCTTTGTATTCAGAGTGATGGATGTGTGTGTTATGCAGAGAACATTGTCACGTCTACGTTTTCAAATATTGTCTGATTGATTGAGGCAAGGACAGCACTGTAGAAACAATCCAAAGCACACAAACAAGGCTTTTTTCCCCCCTAAGCTTCTCTTTGTGCTCCAGACTTTGTTTCTATTGATTATCACAGCGGTGCTACCTGCTGTGAACAGCAGCACCTGAAAAACACCAGAGTGATGAAATAGCATTCCTAAAGAAGTCTTTTGTTCAAAAAAGAGGTTTCATGAAGCCTCTTTGTGTTTGCATATAAAGTCTCCCATCGCTCTCACCACTTAGAGCTTCACTGATACGTGCTAATTAGTCTGAATACATTGCTCCAAAATATTGAACACAGCTTTTCCATCTGTTCAATTATCGCTGCAGCCTTCTGACATTTGTTCTGACAGACCCACAGAAGGCACCAGGGACACGGCGACAGATTAGAGGTTTATTTCAGTGACTGTAATTAGCATTGCCAACACCTTAGCCCAGCTCACAGAGCACTCAGCTGTCAATTAAAGCTACTGTGAGGAGTCTTTTTATGGTCGTGAAACAGACCTAAATTGATGCTAATGCATCTCTTTAATCCCTGAAAGCGCACAAGACTCAAGGGACAAGATTTAATCTTTGTGGATGATTGTTTCTAACACCTGTGACCCCCTGCCGAGGGGGTAGGTGACAGGGGAAGAGATTTAAAGTTGCTTCAAGAAACAGTCAGATGAGATGGTCACAATGTGTGATCCAGATGTTTACCGATCAAGATATCAAACTTTGTTCACAAGGAGCACCATAAAAACACAATCTCAAAATTTGTTATTTGAGCTTTAAAGTTCCCTAAGCTCCTCCTCAGCTTTAGGAAAAAATGCTAACTTGTCTGAATGAGGTGAATTACACTACGGCTTCCATGGTCAAAATGCAGGCACATCTTTGTGAAGACTTGGCTGGTCAAAGGTGGACTATTTTATTTTGGAATTCAGCCTCAAGTGGCCACTCAAGGAACTGCAAGTTTTGGCTCATTAATGTTTGCTTCAGTTCTCAGCCCCATAAGTTGTTGACATTACAGCCAGTGGTTCAGTTCGGTTCATTTTGGTACGGCACGAATTTTGTTGTGTCTCCTTTGACGAAAACTGGGACAAGTCCCCAAATTGTTGACCTGTACTGTCCCTGAAAACAACTTTTCTTTTCTCCTCTGGTTGGAAAAAATCTGCCTGTTAGTATTTGGACATTTAGAGTTCTCAGTGTTGTTCTAAAAGAGTAATTGTGACATGTTTCTGTGATAAAAGTTTTTGTTTTGAAACTGAAGTTATATCAGCGTATGTTAACCACTAGCATGTCAATGGGATTTCCCATATTTTGCTAGCATTGAGCTAGTGCTTTGTTTACTATGTTGTTTTTGGTACAATAGTAGATGTAAAGCATGTAAAATGTATTGAATATGAATCTTTTGTGAGACAGTGATGTACGTGTCTTTGTGTGTTCAGTATTCTAAGTAAGACTTTAAGCAGAAAATCCTGAATCAGAGTTTTCTCAGGGAACTGTTATGTAGCTGCTAAGTGAAGCTAACTGAGGCAGAGAGGAATCGTTGAGCAAGAACACTAACGATATCCACGGATTGAACCATTTCTTATCGATTTCCAAAAGGAACCGGTTCTTGATACCCATCCCTAGTTACCAGACATATTGATCTGTTACCAGAAGGTGGAGCTGACTGCTCTCTGTTGATTGGCCGCCTTCTCTGAAACAAAGCTTGATTGCAATTTGTATCCACAGAGCCACGCGCCAATTATGAAGAAGACAAATTGCTGGATGTCTGTGGCTGTGGAACCACAAACAGGATCAGACCTGTGTGAACTGTACCGATCTATTCTGGACCACCTGCTAGAAACGGGGCTAAAGTGTTTCTTTAATAGACCAGGTATCAGGTTTAACGATGAGAAACTGAAAGTTCAGGACCATTTAAACATTATTTGGGGGTTGCCAACTGATCAGCAGGCGACACTACCCGTAGCGTTCAGCGTCTTCCCCAAAAAGTAGTAAATGTTTTTCCCCTCCTCTAATTGGCTCCTCTCTGATGGGCTTCCCCCACAATCCTAGCAGGATATTCTGGCTAATGGTTCATTTATTATTTGGAAGCTGGTAGCATGAGGCGAGGAAGGACGAAATAGATTTTGTAGTGTATCCATGTCTGGCTGATGTGTTTTTCCCTTTTGTTGAATTTTTAATGTTTAAGGGAAAAACCCAAACAGCTTCAAGCTCAGGGCTGAAGACCACCTGTTGCTGCTCTGCAAAAACAACATGTAGCTCAGCCAGCAGGAGCTCATGTCAGAACATGTCTTTGAGTGAAACTAAACTCTATTAATTGCAGTTTGGCCATTACAAGAAGATACAAGACAGGTTTGAAGTATTTGTACATACTTCTTGCTGCGGGGGCCACCCACAGGCTACAACACAGCTTCAGGTCTCTGGTGGGCGGACTGAAGCAACTTCCTAGATAGATCTAAAGTTCTTCAAAGACTTTGGACCTCAGGTTTTTTTTTGCGTTTGTGAGTGTGCGTTTGATTCTGTGACTTCCTGGCAATTTAACAGCTACATAAACACATCATTAGTTTGCTTGATATGTAATAAAAACAGGGATTTAGACCCATCAAGTTTGCAGTGAATAGAACAGTATATTGGGGAAAATAGTGAAATATGAAGCCTGGTAAAAATAATGTCTGAGAATCTTTGAAGAAGTTTTGATAACAAATGGAAGAGAAATATAACATAGAGACGTGATCAGCACTGTTTGGTCTGACTGATGGTCCATTATCTTCTGTCTCAAGTAAAGATTGATCCTCAGAGCTGATTAGTTCAACAATGGCTGTGATTAGCTGTCTACACAACTCTCTCAAACACACAGGATCGAAGTCATGATCCTTTCTGGGCTCGTGTCTGGAGGAGATAACAAATGCATTGTCAGGTCATAGACGGATCCATGAATAATGTATCATCACAGATCACCGACAAAACATCATCAAACATTCACTTTGATATACTGGTACCTTCTGACAGTGCTAAAAATATCAAAGTGTTTGTTTTATGAGCAAGATCTGTCATTTTCCTTGAAGAGAGGGATTTTCTCTGATTTATTTTGTAGTAATGTTGGCCACTGGAGCCAAACTGTCAGACAGAAAAAGGACGTCAGAGCAGAAGAAAGGTAAACAGGAGAGTGATAGAGCATGGGCTAAAACATGGGTGAAGCTGTTTTGATTTTGTGATCTGTTCAAACCTGAGAGTCTATCAATAAAATGAAGAGCCAGGTTACGTTTGCTCTGCTTGGTGAGGTTGGATTTGGTAGATGAGCACTGGTAGGACAGAACCACGAATACGTTACGGACATTTCTCAGAGCACCTGGCTGCAAGTAACACTAAGCAGATAGTCTGCTCAGTAGCACTACGTAACTGCAAATAAATTCATTATCTTGTATCTAAGCTTTGTCTTGAAATTAATGTTTAAAGAAGAAGATATGCTCTCCAAAACTAAAGCATGCCTTGGTGAGAGTCAGGTCTTTTGACAGAGAGAAAATAGTCTAATCCTAGAAAAACACTACCAGTTTTGGCCACAGGTGTCACTGCACTCGACACAAAATACAGACATGAAAATCCCTCACCTTTTCGGCGAAATTTGCCGTTTCGAAACCAAAATAGGTGACTTACGTGAATCGCGTGGATCCGATGAGAATTTTTTTTTTATATATGAAAATTAAGTTGATTATTTGGTGACACTTAAAGTAAATGAGTTACAATAAGTCTCATCTCACAGAAAAGTTTGTTTGTAGGAATTATTTTTTTCTCTCTCCTGGTATGTAAATAAATCTGGAGACTTGCTCATTAACCCTTTGATGCATGAATTATGAAAGTCAGTGTCAGAATTTTTACCTTGAGTGTTTTTATTTGTCTTAAGGCATGAAAAAAGTTTTCAATTTCTATTTTCAAATATTTGTAACTGAGCATTCAACATAAAAGAGTGTGAACTTAATGTAAATATGACTTAGTTTTTTGTTTGACTTCTTTTCTTTTTCTTTTTTTTTCTGTAAGTTAAGGGATAATCTTTTTTTAATGCTTTGCAAAACATTTTAACTCCCTTTCATCCACTTTAACACTGAATAATTTATAGTTTGTAAGCTTTTCACCCTAAAATGTTTGTCTACAACATTTTTTAAAATTTATTTATGTTTGGAAAAAAAGGCTGAAAACATTTTTTTCAGGCCCTAAGAAGAATAAAAATATCCTGACACGGGCTAAAATGAATTTTCACCACATTAACCATTGAATTTAGGAGTAAGTAACTTTTTAATAGGTGTCCACTGTAGTGACCACTATGCACCACAGGGTTAATATTATAAGGAGATCACTCAGCATTGTTTAAGTCCAGCTACATCATATCAGCTTAACACGGTTAAAGAGTAGAACATAAAGACGCCTTTGTTATAATATTCGACACATGAGCCAGTTAAAGTTCCTTTCAGATGAAGAACTTCCTGAATAAAAAAATAACTTTCAATGGATTCCTTTTGCATCACAACTGTTTCTTTCCCTTATATTGTAAATAAAGTGTTTTATATTCATTTTTCAAATCAGAAGTCACATTCTTGGGCCAGTAGTTGATTTGATTTGCTGCTGGCCCTCAAACTGACCTTAATATCAACCCCTGGGATTCATACTCTAAGGAGACTTCTCATCTTTTTCACTCCTGACCCATTTTCATGCCTGAAAATAAATAGTCTTCATGGCGCCCATGAGTGTATCTCCAAAGACTGAATTAACCACTTTACTTCCAGAAAGCTAGATTCAGTCTGTATTCAACAATAAGCTTCAAAAACCAATGAGAGACATCACTGAGACAAAGCTTATTAATAAATTACATACTAATTTCTACAGCAAAAAGGGGAAATCAGTTTAAAACAGTTTGTAGTTCAATGCCAAATCCCAACCATTTCATCTCTTAATGAACCACAGATAAAAACGACAGCTGGTGTCTGTCTTGTATAATCTCTTGATTTTGTGGTGATTATGTGCTTCTGCAGCTCCCATCACTGTGGGTCCAACCGTCCTCCAGGAGCGTATTGATTCTCTTTTAAATGTGTTTTTTGAGATGACACATTTCCACAGTGTCTGCTGTCTTGCGATAGCGCCGACAGCAGCAGCTCAGTCCCTGAAGCTGTGAGGGAACAAATACCTCGCCTGTGTTTTTGTGCTGCAGTGACTCAAAATGACTGTTGATGCACCAAATACAGTCAGAGAAGACCGTCAGTCCAAAATCAAGTTTGTTTTTTTCACTGTTATGGTTTTTATCTGGGTTTTTGTTGGTAAACTAAATAAGAGATAAAGTTTAGAGCTGATATCACTCTTAAGGTTTTTGTAACTTTAGGCTTTTTTTGCAGGCAGACGACAAAGCTCAGGAAATTCAAACTTTAAATATGCATCAAAGAAAATGCTTTCAGTGTTTTTTTGTCAACAGAAATTTAAAGCATAAATATTGAAAGTAATAGATGAGTTTGTTTGCATGAATTATGTGTCCTTCACTGTCACGGTGCTGATTAAATATGCACAAAGGGATCATTTCAAATGTCTGCATCCTGTCTTTGATGTCTGCATCGTTGCAGTGACAGACTTCTGTTCAAATAATCCACTGCAGGTTTACCGCGTTACATTTTCTCTCTCAAACAATCAAACTTCTCCTCAAACCTTGTGGGGTACAGCTTTTGAAGACGTGATGACAAAAGAGTTTTAAGAGGGAGCTTTAATCTGACAGCAGTCAATAAAGAGCAGCTCTGAGACGACATAAAAAAAGTTTATGGAGTTGAAGAAGTTCAGCTCAGGTAGAACATGTGGGCGAACAGGCAGCTCTGGATTAATGTTGGAGCTGAAGCACTTTAACTTCTATCACTCCTCAGGTTTAAAGAAAGTTAACAAGCTGTTTTAAATTTCCTCCCTTCTCAAAATGTACCAAAAAAAGGATCGATGCGAACCTTCACTCAACAAAGACACAATTTTAAAAGCTATCTTCTCCTCTTCAAAGCGGGCAAAGCTTTTGTTGTTATTTTTACTTCTCTACCTCAGTTATCCTCAGTGTTTTGAGTTCAGCCTTTGTGTAAGTTGTTACTTATAATGAAACTGAGAGGAACTAGGCATAGATGAAATAGAGTGACTCACACTTGTATCTCTTCTTAAACTGACCTGAAGACAGCGTATAAAGTCCTGGCTGGAAGTTGAAGAGCCTCAAACATTTGCTCCTATGAAGTTTTTGAGGATTTCTGCTTGTTGTTCCAGGAGATGTTAAACCAGGAACTAAAAGTTGTGCCTAAAATGTTCACCTTAACTCCCACAGGTTTATATTAGTGCCTGACTGATTATAGCATAACACTTGTTAATCGACATTGGCCATTGTGTAATTGATGTATAAACTTTTTTTTTATCTGTGTGGAGATTGTGTCATTGCTGCTCCTGTGTGTCTGTGTCAGGCTGCATGCTGCACTCTGCCAATGATAAACGTCCACTATTACTTAATATAAGACTATAACATGTCTTTCTTAAGTTGTGTAAGATGTTTATTTTGGGAAATAAACAGAGATAAATGCACCTGTCAATACACACATCCACCCTTTTCTAATAAAAGACTTTAATACAGCGTTTTAATGTTGCTGTGTCATACCCAAAATCATATTTTGGGGATTATAGCAATTTATGTTCATGTACAGTATATCCTGTGTATATCAATGTTCTTATTTTATGTATCAGCAGAAATGTGGGATATCATACGACAGAGTATTAGGGCTACATTAAGGATTATTTTGGGCCACATTAAGAGTTTTTTTTTTTACTTCATATTTTACGACGAGATTGAAGTCGAAATTAATTATTTTACTATGAGTTTAAAGTCGAAAATAATGATGTAATCTACTATGAGAATAAAGCCAAAATATAATTGAGGAAAGTCTAAGAGGAGGAGGAAATGAGGACCAAGGAGCAAAAGTTTAATCTTACCTACTGACTGCAGCACTCTCATCCTCATTTCATAATTTCATTCTTCCTTTTCTTCTTATTTGATTGTTTCCTTAACTACTTCCGGAACGACTTTACTTCAACTTTCATCTCGTAGTAACATAATTAATTTCGACTTTAATCTTGTAGTAAAATATGAAGCAAAAAAAAAGAATTCTTAATGTAGCCCTAATACTACGTCGCTATATCGACCGATATATTGGATATTGGCTTTTCTTTGCTCCCAGTATTGGTATTGGCATCAGCCCCAAAAATCCCATGTTGGTCAGGCTCTAGTTCATATTATTGTTAGAGGAAAGCTGTTGGGCATTGAGGTCGTGATTAACCAAGATTTTTTCTGTTTTCTGCTCTGCCACATAGAAGTAAAAATGGGCAAAAATGTTAATGTGCTCACTCAGTTGGATGACTCTCACTGGAAATGTGTTTGCTTCAACAGATCATTGTTTGTGTTTGGGTGTCTGGGCTCTGAACTCATCATTCCCTGCAGTTAATCACATCTTAGATCCACATTGGAGTGGGAACATTGAAAGAAAAAAAGGCAGGTTCTTAAGCACAGGTTTTGGCGCTTAAGAGGGCACTTTTGCATAATTTGGCTCCTACATGGGCACTTGAGCACATTTTTGCCCTTGAGGAGGGCACTAAAGCATGTGTTTTGGTTCCCAAGAAGGCACTTCATCGCACATTTCTCAACAATAGGGACATGAGGAGGGTTTGAACACAGCAAAAGCAGCTCAGATAGACCTCTAATTTGGGAGATAACCATTATAAAGTGCAGGTGTCACTGTAACATCTGCTGTTCTTCACCTGCCGCTCAAGCGAATAAAAGGCTCATTTGTGTTTGTGCTGAGTCGAAAGGGAAACATCACCCAGAATTTGAATCTGTTTTGCTCCACCAGCTCAGTGACAGCTTTAGCAGCCAGACATTCAACCTTTCACTGCAGTGGAGGCAGCTGCGGCGCTTCTATAGAAAGTAGTGCAGACTCCTGGATTTGTGAAATTAAAATGCCCTTTACCAATACATCTAAAAAAATCAGCTCCTGTTTGATTATTCTCCCACAGAGATTTAACTTCAAAGCCCCTGCTTTAAATTTCTCCTGTGCTCTTCAGGATCTTCTGGTGTGTAGAATTCAGGTAAATAAATGTAGAGAGGTATTTTGAGTTAGGGGGAGAGCGTGTGATTTCTTGGTCTCTGTTCTCAGACGTGTTTGACGCTGAGGAGACTTTTCATTGTGACCACCTGCTCCTCCACAGCGTATAATGCACCAAGCATCATGCCAATGTTTGCAGAAACTCACCCCTGTGTGCACACTTTGTTCTGCAGAAGGTGCACAAGAAGAAATTTACTTAACTGCCTTGAGAAATGATACAAAACTCTTCAGAGCCAGCTCTCCAGCTGAGCAGAGAGAAGTCCAAGTGGTTTTGTACAGGGCTCTGTCTTTGTCTCGTTGAAAAATAATCCACTTAGTTTTGAAGGTGACAGCTTGGGTCTTATTGTGCCCACTGAATTTATCAGATGTCGCTGAGCAAAACAAACTGACTACAATACATAAACTAGACACACTCACTCTCCAAACTTGTGCTGAAAGCGATTGCATGGTTGATACAAAGATGAGTCATCCTCAAATAAGCAATTAAAGCCGATGTGAGGCATGTGTTGATTTTGGCGCCCCCTGTGGACTCCCTTTAATCCCATCCAAATCTCATCCTGTTGCTTTTTAGCAGCCGAACGTGTCACTCACTGTGAATATTTGCAGAAGATAAAGGTTGTTTCTTCAGGGTGCAATCATCCGATGTGACACTTGCCCCCTCACAGGCATTGAAAACGAAACCATCAGTTTTGTTCCTGTTGGGCTTGTTTTCTTTTGCAGGTCGTCAAAAGGAATCACTTTGAATTTCAGGCACGCTTCCAGCTCTTTTTACTGCCTCTGAACCGCTTTCAAATCATCCCCTCAGTTTAAAACTACACTGTGAGTTGAATTTTAATAATCAATACACAGTTTGATTCAAGTTTCCTGTGAGGAATTTTATGTTTGAGCTGATCTTGGTGCCCTACTGTGGACAAAGTGATGCTTTTTTTGGTTTATCCTCGACAATGAAAGCAAAACAGTTTGAGCAGAATTTAGTTTTTCTCTGTTTGACACAGATCTCACAGCAGCAGCTTCAGACATTAAATATAACATCAGAAGATCAACTCTCACCACACATTTCTGACGGCCACTTGTTTTTTTAATGAAAGCATCTTTTGATAAAATCAGCACTCCACAAGATAGATTAAATAAACAGACTCTGACTGTGTTCCCAAAAGAAAAATCACTAGCATAAGAGTGAAGCTAGATGACATCAGTCACTCTGTCTCGTAGTAGTTCACACCTGACCTCCACTGAAAAACACGCATCAATGCTGCCTCTTATAGATAGAGAAAACTACGGTGGCCAGTAGGTGTCAGATGATTTGCAAATTTGCCATCGTGCTTCAACCCTGAAGTCTGGTTTCATAAATATGCCACTAAACAGTGTTTTTGGAGCTCAAACATCACATGATGTGGCAAAAAAAGCTGTTGATGTGAGACGTCATCACATCATCAAACACGTCTGGCTTGTTTATTTCTTTAATTATGTTGAAGCCAAACTTTTTGTTCCGATCCAAATAAAAGATCCTTAAACTTGACAGAATATACAGAATAATAGATGGGGGTTCATTCTGATTGGCTGGAACAGGTTTCATGTTTGGAAAACACTGCCACCTGTGACTCTGGCATGCTCAGAGACGCACTTTTTGCTGGATTTGGCTGGTTACATGTGGGCATTTTTTTTCCGTAATCTTCCACGTGTGTACGAAAGTATTTTTAAAAAAGATAAGGAATCAAATTTTTTTTTTGTTTTTGAAAATACCAAGCTAAATGTGCACAAGGATCTCCTCTGATCACTCCTTTCTGTGCTACACTCACCAACTTCCATGTCCTCAAAGCCTTGTGCTTAGTTTGATTTTGCTGTTTTGATCACCAGTTGCATATAGTGTTTGTTTATTATTAATATGCTCTTTTTGTTTATACTCAAATAGCTGTTTGCTTTATTCTTAGTTTCTAGGCTTTAGCTGGCATTTTGTAGTGAAACTCTTCCTTTTTTTGCTCTTGATTAAACACGGACTCTTTTTGTCAATAGTTGTGAGATTTTGGTCTGAGACGCGCACACGTTAGATCTTTAACTGAAATCGTGCAACAGCAAACTCATTAAGACTTTCAATCCCTGGAACCGCAGTCATCTCCACGAGACGTCTACATCACACACTCGATGTTTAAGGCAATTATTCCAGACACATAAAATCCCACTGGGATTTAGTGAAACAAACGTGACTAATCAAAAGTGATAAGATAAACAAACATGGAGCATGATCAACATCAACAGCCGGCCGCCCCGTCATGTGTGTTCTGCACTGCGGCAACAAAAACATGAAGAAGAGTCTGGGTAAATAACTCCAAAAGCTGCTTCTCTCGCTCCAGTTTGGTTCTTACAAATATTCCATCAAAGGTAGTCTGACCTTGGCTCAAGGAGATGCTGACAAAAAGCACGAAATTTGACATATTGACTCCGAACACTGGAGGATTCTTGTATAAATAATAGGCTGGTGGAAGAAAATCGAGCTCTGACTCTGAAACTTTGTTTGGTTGAAGGAGCTTTTGTGATGTTGCTCAGTTATCTCCCTTTGATTTCTTGTGATATCAGTGTGTCCCCATCAACACACCAACACTGAATTTTAAATAATGCTTCATTTTACATGGATGATAAACTTCTTTATCTTCACAACTATGGATTCCTTTTTATCACAACACTCCCAATCTCTTTGTTATTCTTGCTTTCATATGTTGTTGTAATCTATTCAAGCTTTGAAATGATGCAAAGGCGGTTCAGCTTTTTGACACTGATGTGCTCGGCCGTTTTGCATCAATCAGATTCAGATCTTGAGGCTTTGCAGAGGGCTGTCTTGAGAAATAAAGGAAGATAAAACAACATAAGAAGGGATGATCTGTTTGCTTATAGAGGATGCAAGTAACCAGAGAAAGCTCCATAAAGGTTAAAGCTTGTTATATCACACGCTAACATGAATATTTCAGTTTCTTGTTGGTGTTCCTCATTGATCTTCATTTTGCCAAAAGCCACAGAGATGTAAACATTTGCGTTATGTGGTTATAATCCTGACGCTGTGATTGAAGGCATTCCAATGCAACGAAAGTTTGTTTGTGAGTTTTTGGATGCTTTTTGATTTTTGCTTTTCTCTCAGTTTGTTTTGCAGTTTGGAAGAACCGTCACATGCGAACTGTGACCAACTACTTCATCGTGAATTTGTCGTTCGCTGACGTGCTGGTCACCATCATCTGCCTGCCTGCCAGCCTGGTGGTGGACATCACGGAAACGTGGTTCTTTGGGAGCACGCTCTGTAAAATTGTGCCTTATTTGCAGGTAAGAAAGGCTTGTGAAAGGTTTGTTTGGGCTAACCAGAGCCGAACTGTTTCCATTTTCTGTTTTTGGATAGAAAAAAGGGATTTCTGATCCAGTGAGATGTGTCAGCTGATGTACTGTAACAAAGTTCCATGTGAAAATAACTAAAAACAGTTCTTTACTGTAACAGAAATTATAGCATTTTATTGTTCATCGCCTTGTGACCATGAGTGAGGAGGGCACACAGTGGACATGAGAGCCTGCTGTATATGGGTGTAACACGATGGTCACACGGGCAGTTCAGCAAAGACTGGATGTCAAGAATATCACTGAACTATGACATCTTTTTCTGTAAAACACTAAATGAAAAGCCCTATGAATATATTAAATAAACAGTAAATTGTATTACTGTTCAGTGCTGCCAGTTTACACTGCAGAGCACAGACAGCCCGTCTACACCAGTGAGTGTAGACAGCGTGAGTCACCCGTGTGATTCATCCATGTACAGCAGTGTCTCATGTCCACTGTGTGCCCTCCTCACTCATGGTTACATCTAATTTCATCCAACTCTTAGAAAAAAACCCACTCTTCCACAAATACTGTATTTTACTGTGATTTACAACATTAGCATACCATTATGAGTCTTTGTGTTTTTGCTTCAAATTTACCAGACCACAATGCATTTCTGACTACAGTACAGAACTATATTACATAAAAACAGTAGATTTCTGCCTAAAATTGGCTGTGAATTAAAAGCAGTTGCTTACAGTGTGGGGATCAAAGTCAAATCAAAAGTCATATTTACTTCCATTTCGATAAAGTGAACCAGAATCTCACTGTCCTGCACAGAAAATCCTATTTTTGAGTGAACCTGGCTCAAACATCACTGAGTTCACACATGAAAAACTGTGAATGTACTTCTCACAGTATGAATGAATGTATGAATGAATGCAGCTGGAGGCCACAGATGTCTGCTTTACACTTCAGAGCCAGGATGAGTCAGTAATGGTTTCTCCTGCTCTCCTCATCCCTTTAACTCTCACTGCCACTGTACGTGCTCAAACCAACACCCAGCGGCTTCTACAAGCCCTGGAGGATCTCTTTTCTCCAAAGCCAATTCCCGTTGCGGAGTTTCCTCAGCCCTCACTGCGTTTTATGTTTTGCTCAGATTTAGCAAATCAGTGCTGTGGAGCTTCAGGAGACAGACTCTGATCACATTTATCCCTGAAAGAAATTATGAGACAGTGGAGGGAACCTGGTCAAGAATGCAATTTTCACTGAAGCCTCGGGGGTTGTAGTGTCAGTTAATTGCTTGTTGATGCTTCTTCTCTTTTTTAACTTAACACAATGAAGGATATTTTTAAGTTGGAAAAAATGATGGGTCTTTTTGCATGACAGACGATAAGGGCCAAGCTAAAAAGAAAAAAAAAAGTAGATAATTAAGTTGGAATCTCACAAGAAAAAAAGTCATAAACTTACAAGACGAAACTCATAAACTGACAAGAATGAAGTCTTAAACTTGGGAGAATGAAGTTATTAACTTACAAGAGTAAAGTCATTAAGCTATGAGAATAAAATCATAAACTTACTGACATTTTTTCTCATAAGTTTACAACTTTATTCTCATAAGTCTATGAGATTGATATTGTCAGTTTACTTTTTTTCGATGTTTCAATGGTTTAACGGAATTTTCTGTCAAGTTTTTAAATGTTACTGTACATTGTGAATACATCACTCGAGCTTAATTTGAAGAAAATCATCAACCCAATTGAAATTGCAACATCTGCCAGAAAAATCGCAATTAGATCTTTTTCTAAAATTGTTCAGCCCTAACCCCCTCCTCGTAAAACTGCTGTAAAACCTCAAACTTGTTGATTCCTTGCTTGGCTCTGCTCATTTGATCAGTTTGTTGTGGCTAAATTTGGTCTAGTTTGACACACTTTGTTTTAATTTTAAAATCACTGGGTCTTTTAGGTAGTTTCTGTGCCAAATGGTGTGAATTGAAGCATTACAGCTCCAGTATCTGGCAATAATAGGGCGGTTGTGTATCTGCTGTGAGCTGGTGGAGCAGGGATGCAGCCTGACTGTGACAGAGGGGAACTATTGTGAATTGAAACATTGACTTGAATAGAAACCTATCAGATCCAGTTTCGTGTGGCTCTAAAAATTCCTTTAGATGACACAAAATTCAGTTAATCCAAAGTTCTGGTTTTTCTGTAACAGTTGTGACTTGAGTCCATAGTTGTGTATTGTTCCTGACAACAAATTGCAGCTGGTTCATGAATGAGTTTCATAATGAATGGGATGTCATTAAGAAACTTGCTAAGTATACTTCTTGCCTTCATTGTTGCTTAAAGTGGTGACTGAACTATGACACAGAGGTGGCTTTGATTCAAAAGAACTGGAAAAATTGCTTTCTGAGGTCTTCTTAGACTGTTGGTGTCCATACATTGAAGCTGCTACACAGCAAAACCTAAAATTTTAGCAAGTGTTTACATTTGCAGCTTAAAGACGTCAAATGCTGCTTTCGTTACAGAAGCTTATGCACATCTTAAAGACGATGTAGGTGGTAAAGAGGTCCTCAAGGCCAATGTCCTTAATGTCATGGCTGATTGCTGCAAACTCACATGCTTGCATGGATAACACAATCAGGCGAACAAACTTCATTATGTCTCAAGACTGACATTTGAGATGATGTTCTTCTGACATTTAAATGTCTCTAAATGTTACCATAAAATATTCTCTTCCATGCTTGAGGAGGACAATTTACAGTCTCACGTGTTACCCGAGAGAGGGTCTTGTCGTTAAATGAAAACGCTTTATCACAGATTTCACAGAGCTTGGTTAAGTACATCAGCCTCAGAAAGAACAAAGAGAAGAGAAAACAGGAAGCTTAAAATCTTTCTTTACTTAATTTACAAATAAATTGACACAAAGTCCTGAAGATTTATTTCTACTGGAAGAAAAACAGTCACTTGATTTCTATGGGTGGTGTTGCTCCCATGACAACAGTATTCTAATCAGTTTCCTAACAGCTGAAATTAACACTTAACATTTAACTTTAATGCTCATTAAAGTGAAGACATCACTGTTCTTCCCTGCAGATACAGGAACCATTCATAACTCTAAAAGTCTGTTAACAAGATCGAAAACACTGCTGAAGCTTTTTTTAGCTTTAGTCAATGTGCCCTTACCTGAAAACCTTGAAAGGTAATATCTCCGTCTTAATTCTATACAGTTCCCTCGCTGTATCATAATGAAACTATTTCATAGGATGGTTGAACTTTGAATGTGACCTGTAGCTCTGGGCTTCACCACAAATGAGGAATTGATAGTTCAAGACAGCACCAACCAATCAGCTGACATTTTGATTCATAAAGTATGAACTGTAGAAGACTCACCTTTATGACCTTTTATCATATTAAAGGTGAGCTGCGTCTGTACACCAGTGCAACTAATGTACCAGCGTAGAAAGCCGAGAGAGGTGTTTTAGTGTGTCTTTTTGAGAGAACAGAATCTGAATTTTCATTACACCTTTTTGCAAAATAAAAGTGATTTCCCGAAGTTTCGATTAAGTACGATTGCATCTTGCTGGTTTTTATGTCTAAAAACCAACCAAAGTATGTCTGGTAACCTCTCACTTAACTATTTTTGGACTGTGCATAACCTCCTAGTACATGCACCAGCAACTCAAAAGTCTTACAGCTGACACCTTTAAATGAATGCATTTATTATGATGTGAAAATGTGAGAGTTTAAAAACCCATTAGATCACACCAGACAAAGAAATATTTGGGGTTTAAAATGTTTTTTTCAGATCAAAACAGTCTCAAAATAACCTGTAATAAAAACATTCCGACACATTTTCCTCATATTGCCCCCTTATGGATACAGTTTTTCTCTCTCAGAAACAGAGTTTGCTGATCGGTGAGGTTTGATGTTATAAGTCTGTAATGATGAACAAAAGATATTGTACCACACATGGAGACTGATTTTTCAGAGGAAAACTAGAGTCGCTCATATTCCAGACATTACGGTAATTTCACAGAAAAAGTGCAGCGTCTTTTTATTGTACTCTGAGCCCTCACATAAATTGATTTCTGGTGCATTTGTCTCCAAAAGACCTCACGAACAGAACTTAGTGACAAAAACTCTTCATACCATACCTCCTTTTCCAAAACGAAGCATGTGAATCAGCCACTAAAGCCATAGACTCTGGCATTTCTTTGACCACGCTCCGGACTCGTGAATGGCACTTTTGAAATTGCTTTTTGTTCCCAGAGTCTACTCCTCTCTGTACACAACCTTTTTTCAGTGTTTGCAAAGTATATACAGCCCCCACCTTCACTATCAAGGATGTATTTCAGAGCTGTCTCAACACACGGTTTGCCTGTCGGTGTCCTTTTGATTTTCTGTCAGAGTGGACAGTTATGTGATGATCTCTTCAGGGTAATACTTGCTACTTATTTGACATTGAAATGATACAAATGCATGAGAAAAGGGGAATGTGTTTTACTGCTGGCTTCTCTGAGTTATTGAGTTGTTTACACGTCAAGGTGATGGGGTTGGGTGCTCCGTGAAATCAGCACACTGTTGTTTCAAAAAGAGGCATTGACCTTACTGCAAACAAAACCTCAAGCCATAGATGAGAGCATCTGAAATACGGAAAGTTACTCATGCAGCAAAACAAATTGGTCGCCTGAAAAAACCTTATGTACGTTTGATTCAGACTGAGACAAGAGGGGTGAGCAAATACGATTGTCTTTGACCCCTTAACCTGCCTGAGTCGTGCAGTTGTGCACAAAGACTCTCACCTATCTGCTGGTGGATAAGAGCTCAATTAATTTCGGTCATTGTGTTTGCCCATGAAGTGTGTGGGCTTCCTCTTCGTGTGCTTGACCTCGGCGTACGATCAGCCTGTGAATAATGAGGTCAGTCTTTGTGTTTGGGTGAATCTGAGTGACTTCTTTTCTATTCCACCTTAAGGAAAAAAAAACAAAACACATGAATAATTTGATGGTGCTACACGCTGTATCTCAATGGTTATCCTTGTACCACCACTCAAGGCCAAAATGAATATGTTTTACTTTAAAAATGAGTCAGGATGTTATACTTTGAGGCTTTGAAATACCAAAGGTCTTTCATCTGTGGGCTCATAATCGGATCTTTAAAAAATACATTTAGAATGGAAAGCAAATTCTTCATATTCGAGAATTGAAATTCAAAAGAAAGTTTTGGCACATAGTCATGTTAGGTTTAAAACTACAACTTTAACCCTATAAAGCCGAACGTGTCATATTTGATACCTGAGTTCAAAGACCTCTATCTCATCAAAATGATATATAGTTCATTTAAAAAATATTTTTAAAAACGTGTTCTACCACCTTGAGGTTTATCATATCACTAAATTTGGCTAAAGTTGTATTTTGGCCCTTTTCAAAATCAACCACTCACATATTTTCAGGAAAATCATTGCTTGATTTTCAAGAAGTTGTAGTAAGAGTAACATCAAAATAGTTACATTTTCTTGTTAAATAAGTGTTTTCTGCATGAAATAAATGCATATTCAATAAAACCTTTAAAAAAATACATCAAATAGTTTGCAAAACTGCCCAGTGTGTCAAAGGTGATAGAAGAAATATATCATGAATGAAATGATAAAGCAAATATTTTTTTAGGTGGATTATGTTAAAAGAGTTCATAATCATCTCAGTTCCAAAAAAATTGAATTTTTGGACTGTTTTTTGATAGGTCGAGCTTTACAGGGTGAAAGAGACACAAAATGTTTTATTACCACTGTTGTTAATCTTCAATCAATACCTCAATTGTTAACACTACAAAAACTAAATCAAAAGTTTTGCTGTGTGTGATCAGTTTTCGAGTTCCAAATGTTTAGCGATCTCTGAATGATTTCTGTGTTTTTTCCAGACCATCTCTGTTTCCGTATCAGTCCTGACGCTGAGTTGCATCGCCCAGGATCGCTGGTATGCAATCTGCCACCCGCTCTTGTTCAAGAGTACGGCGAAGAGAGCCCGCAAGAGCATCGTGGTGATCTGGGTGGTTTCCTGCATCATCATGATCCCTCAGGCTGTTGTGATGGAGTGCAGCAGCCTTTTACCCGAGTTAACTAACAAGACCAGTCTGTTCACCGTGTGTGACGAACACTGGGGAGGTGAGTGTCCACGAATCAGCCTCTAACGTGTTAAAACCAAGGTCAAAGCTTTCATTTAATGCTTCATGCATACATGCAAACAGCGTCAACAAATCCCTGTACAGAGAACGGAGCCAGAGGGCTGGAAAACTGCTGTAGAGACAAACAAAAGAGCAAACAACAAGTCAGCAAACTTTGTAAACTTCGTGTGTGGCATAGCTTAGTGTCCAGAAGGTGAGCAGACTCTGTTTAACGTAACTCACAGCTTGGTGCTCTGAGACATGTCCATAACATACCAATGCTCATTACAATTAATCAGGCTTTTATCACCTTTTTCTTTTATCAAAAGTCAACCCTTTTTTTAAACAAGTTTTAAACAATTCCTGCATGCTTAAGTTTAGTGTCCTCAAATGAATTTTCAGTTTACGTGCTGAAACAACATTCTTGTCTGGAAAAATCCACTCCAACTATAGTTTCTGGAAAAAAAAATAGCTTGTCAAAATGACGGTCACACTTTACTTTGCAGGTCTGCAAAGTTAATCATTGTTAGTTAATAATTAGACAAAGTTTTGTGTTTATTTCATGGAAATTACTCCTGAATTTTTTTGAAAATTAGCATTTAACTTAACCCCTGACCCTTGGCCTGTATGTTTTATGATCCACTATACTTTTCATTGTTCTTGCTTTTCTTTTTTATTTCCTGTCCTATTGTGTTTTAACGGACACTTTTCTCTCTTTGTAATTGCTCCTCCTTCTTACTGACCATGAAAGCTAACTGTTCTACTTGTCTTTACTGTTGTTTTATAGATTTTATTATTTTATATTGTTGATATCAACCTACCAAAGGGACCAAAGATGGAAATAAGCTGTGAGCTATAATCTTACATATTTGCATGTATATGTTCATTAATATGTATTGTCCTTGTTTTAAATAAACAAGCTCTAAAAAACTATTAATTCTGTAAAATAATACCCAAATTTAACTGTAAAACATTATAGGCCAAGAAGTATATCATTCATTTATAATTTGCATGTGATCTCCATCATCCATATTGACAAACTTGGTAAAACTATAAAGCGTAAACAGCTAATCATCAACTGCATATTCGTAAAATTAACACATTTATTTAATTAAGATTTTCAAGGTAGTTGTCACTACAGGAAACTATGGACCTAACCTCTTATCTCTTAAAATGTTTAAAGAAATTAGCAGCTATGTATTCACTAATGCTGAGATAATTCTCAAAAATTTGTTGTGAATTGTTAAATCTAAAAAACAAATATTAGCCAATTGTCTCCAACTTACCTCTAAATTCAGAGGATATTTCCAGGAAATTATGAAAACAGTTACTTACCAATGGTGACCTGCTTATGATTAAAACGAGACATCATTCTAAAAAAGTAACATGCTACTTTTCACCCAATTGTGAACAAATTTGAGAGTAATTCTTAAAGAAATGAAAAAAAAAAGGTTTGATAATTACTTCCTAACTACAATGACATTTGCGGACCCGTAAAGTAAAATGTGACCAAAATAACCTGTTTGAAGCTAAAAACCTCAATTTGTATTATAGGATTATAAAGGGGCAAATAAATAAAAGTGAGAGTATTTCAAGATGACTGAAGTTGTTACGGCACCTTTTTGAAAGTCAGAGGTGAACATTATTATCTAAATGGAAATATGATCCACAATATGATGAAGATATACGCACATGATGACATCAATAATACTTAAGGCCACAAAGAAACTATGGACATGGTAATGTAGGTGTCTGTGTGTTGCACATTATCAATAATAAGATCATTCATTGTCGGGGTTTAATCTTTTATCTTACTCTGTGTTACTGTTGACAAAGTCTGAGATCTGAGCTTTTTACAGCAAAACCGTCAAAGATAGTTACACTGATATTCTCAGAACTTTTTGTTTCATGAGGGGAAAATAATCCCAGACACCAAATCAGTCAAGTCAGTGTCAATCAAATGAAGTGTGTGTTGATAACACTGTTTGACTCTTTCTGTTTGATTTGAAGTGTCCTGATTGAGTCTCTGAACTGATTGCTGCAGAAAATTGCCTCCTCCCCTCAGTCGGACCGGAGGAGGTCGACATGTCTGAGATTCAGAGTCGAGACAAACACAAACACAAACAAGACAATGTGAACTTTTTTCCGCCTCATCTATTTTTGACCTTTAGAAATATCTTCACAAGCAATTCTAGCTTTTCAACCAAAACAGAAACATCTCTCACAGGATTTGGCAGGATGAGAGAAAGCATTTAGAAAAGATAGTTTTTATTTTTGTGTTGTATCCTCCTCTGTCCTTTTATCCCTCACTCATCCTCAGATTTCCTGTTGTCTCCTGACAGATGGTGGAGTTTTTCCTCTGTGCCTTAGGTTGAGTCACACTCTTTCTTGTTTGCTTCCTGAGATCTGCTTTTTGTTTTGTTCTCTGTAGTTTCCCATCCAGCCACCTACCACACCTCCTATTGAGAAGGTCCTGCTGCTGTTTACTTGCTATAATAAATATTAGTTTGACTTTTTTTAAATCAACTCAATCACATCACTTCCCTTTAAGGTTATAACTTTCTCTGAATTACAAGAAAGATGTTATTGAAAACTGGAATTCTGCTCTTTTTGCCTGAATTATTGAGATATGATGCAGTTTATTCAGCTGGACAATCTCTGCAAAATCAAAAATACAGTTTCACTTTAAGAGGGGATGTCCTGCATCCACATATTCTAAATATGGATGTTCATAGAAATTGTTTGCAGATTTTTCCGAAGATATTAAGATCCTGAGTTCACTTAATCATAGGTGTGGCTCAGCTTACGTGATTGACGGGTGCTCAAGAGTTGTTAGTGTGGAGACTTGTCACCCATTTCCAATATGGCACCAGCCATTCTGCTCCAAAAATCGGCTTCCGAAACATACAGGCTACATCTCCGAGTCTATGTCCATTTATTCTACTGGCGCCCTAACAGTAGGGTACCAAACAGTGGGATGATGTAGGACCTGTCCCGGTTTTAGTCAAAGGAAACGCCACAAAATGCAAAAAAACTGAAACTGAGATGAACCAAACTGAACCCCTCGATTCAACTGGCTCATGACATAATAGTGGGCCTAAAACACCAAGGTCTGCCCAAAGTTCCATCCCTGACGAGCCCCCAGAGGACTGGCTAATCAGTAGAGGATTCGTGGAGCCCATAGACTGTATAAAACATTGACCTAGTCTCTGTGACATCACCCGTCTGTTATTGCAGCTCCGTTTTGCTTCAAAACGGAGGGCACGGCCATATTGGATTCATTTATTTTATTTATTATCGGTTGATTTATTTATTTTATTTTATAATTTATCTATCTTTATTTATTCAATTTCTGATCTTAGCCTTCTTTTACATATTTATATTCTTAGTCTATTTTTAACCTGTGAAGCACTTTGTGCTATATTTTTATGTATGAAAAGTGCTATATAAATAAAGTTTGATTTGATTTTGAATTGATTTGATTTATTGGAATTGGGACGAGTGACGAGTGCCCAAACTCACAGCCATTGGGCTCCAGTCAGTCACGTGATCTGAGCTGTGGCTCTGATTGGGCAAGCTCTCGATCTTAATATCTTCCAAACGGCCGAGTTAGAAAAAAATTCACCCCCCTCACAATGTGTGCCGTTCGTGAAATTAGCGATACAGACGGGAGACAGAGTTTGTACCAGGCTCTAAATACGCCAATTTCGGCTCTGAAAGCGGCTTTTTTTTGGCTTGGTGTGTTTGTGACTTCCAGTACCTCCGGAGCCAGCCTCAAGTGGTCATTGGAGGAACAGGCGCTTTTTAGCACTTCTGTGTTGTCTCACAACTATTTCAGGCAGAGGCTGAAACTAGAGTTTATAAAACACCAATGTGAGAAAAAAACAAAGATTTTTTGAAATAATGTAAAGCTACGGGGGCACCAGAGCGACAGGATAAATCCTTAACAATAGAAAACTGTGTTCCCTTTTCTTGGTGAGAGAGAGAGAGATAAATGTTGAATTCACACTGTCAAAATGTCGACATTCAAGGATGGATGAGTGACTCTTTGCTGAGAGAAGGAAGAGGAACTTTTTCTATCTCAACTTTTTACTCAAAGTTTTACCAGAGGAGGACTCACAAACAAACCAACTGTTTTCTCGACATATTGACAGGCAGCTGCTATGGTTTAAAGTACAGAAAGTCCAGAGACACAAAGCGCCGTGATTCCTCCATGAAAAACTATAACTCAAATTTAGATAAACATGTGTTGAAAGGTTTTTGAATACTTGATTTAAAAAAGAAGAGTAGTTGTGTACAAAATCTCCACTGATGGATGTTTCTGATTGGAAAATCTTGACGTGTGGGGGTTTTGTCGAGCATACCATGTACATATTTATTGTTGATCAAAGGAGATTCATGTCCTTGAAGGATGCTGTCACTTCAGCAAGAGGAGGAGCAAGCAGGTCAAGAATCTTAAGTGCTGGATATTCCCATCTGGAGCATAATGGACAGGGTTGATTTTCTCTGAGCAGTGGATGTGGGCACTTTATTATTCTGCACAGAGGAGAGCAGATATGAGTTTGTAGTCACCACTGTTTTTGCATCTAATATCAACTAAAGAAGCGGTTCTGCATATCTATGTGGATCTTTTGGTCATATTGTAAACTTTTATTTCACAAAACAACACTAACCCATTTTTGTTTGTTAAAATTGTTTGACTGTGACTGCTCAATGTGCTGTTTTGGATGCTGCATGGATTTACGACTTCTCACTCTTTCCACAGCTGAGATCTACCCAAAGGTGTATCACACCTGTTTCTTCATCATCACTTACTTTGCACCGTTGTGTCTCATGATCCTGGCGTACATCCAGATATGTCACAAGCTGTGGTGTCAGCAGGTCAGTACTTTGCACTGTTTTTAACTGAGTTTCCTGCTGTTGAACTGTTACATTATAGAAAGTGCAGCTGATGCAGCAAATCAACTATTTCTATCCCAATTTTCAGTCCGTACAAGCAGCTACACCCATTCTGATGAAGAAACACAGCAGCAGACACATAAAACATCCTTCTGTGGTCACATATGTGTCTTAAATTAAACCAAAGCCAATCAAGCAAGAACACAAATCTCTGCAAAAATAATGACTAACTTATCAAAAATCAGCACATTTCCAGCTGACTGAATGGGAATCCCCGGAAATGTTTGTGTTCTGAGTAACTTTTTGTGGCAGCAAAGAAAGAAAAACACAAAGTTTGATGAGAAAAACTCTTAAAACTAGTGAAATGATCCCTTCAGGGATTAGTTGGAGTTTAATTGTACTCAAGAAATCTTTGAATAAAAAAAAGAGTCTGCCTCTAAGTGTTTAAACAAGGGTAAACTGAATTTTTGAGTCAACTTTCCTGGAAACTAACTTCTTTCTGAATACAAGCCAAAATTTGCATATGACTCTTTTTTTAGTCTTAATGTCAGCAAGTAAATGCCTGGGAAAAAGAAAAAATATCACTTATTCAGGTTAAAACAGCTTTGTTTTATTTCTTTTTCAAATTGCATGAGTCAAAATAAATAGTTTTTGTCATCTTGTTGGGCATCAGAATTGGCCTGAGGAGCTGTAATTTTTTTTTTTAATATGGTGTCTCTACCGTATTGTTTGTACTTGAGTTTATACAAACTTGAGCCATTTTTGAAGACTTTTGCATTCTATCACAAGACTTTTTTTTCTTCTCTGATCCATCTGAACTATATTTTCACTTTCCCTCCAAGCGCAGCAGAATAAAACAGCTCAATGAATTTTACTTTCATTATTGTGAGGTAACTCAAAAGTATTACAAGGGAACATAAAAGTCTTTCTGAAGAAACTTTTGCTGTGACCCTTAGGGGGCTCTGTAGTTACTTAATCTTGAAACCAATTTTATTTGAATGACGCCTTTGGTCAAATTTGAAGATCCCCTAGACATGTCCAGGCTCAATTTAAGATCATACTGTAAACTCACACATAAGTAAAATACTTTCAAACAAGAATTTAAATTTTTGCTGAATAATATGAAGTGTAGAAACCAAGGGGGCATTTGTGATTTTGTCACAAAAGATTAAGCTACTTTTCATAGACCCTTCAATGTGCAAAGTTGTGGTTTGTTAAGCTGAGACTTGCTACAAACTTAAGAAAAGCACATATGTGAGGTATAGATTGTGCAAACTGTCAGATATGTCAATTACTGGATTTTAAACGGGATTATGAAGCCTAAAGATGGCAGTGATGTTGGAAATGCCGAATAAATGCTTGACTTTTAGAAGCGAGGAAAGTTAAGTTGTCAGTCACATCCTCAACAGTCCTAATCTCGTCTTAAACTTCCCTCCTGTCAGTCGTCTCATGTGCTTTAAATAGTAACTGTCAGGAACAATACGACCCTGGTTCCGGTGTTGCTTTTATTTCCAGGTGATTTTGCTTTTATGTCTCAAACTGATGCACATGTTTCATGCACAGATCCCTGGGAGCACCTCAGTGCTGCAGAGGAAGTGGAGGTCCATGCAGTGCTCCGCCTCCACTCCGGCACACGGGGGACCTGTGAGGGTCCGAACCAGCACCGTCTGCGCTGAGATAAAACAAGTCAGAGCACGGCGCAAAACGGCGAGCATGCTGATGGCGGTGCTCTTTGTTTTCGCCCTGTGCTACCTGCCGATCAGCGTGCTCAACGTCATGAAAAGGTAATCTCTGAAAAACTGTCAAGAAAGCTCATCTTCACTTCTCTGCTCATGATTCTGTTTTGACACGCAGAGTCTTTGGAACGTTTAAGAAGACGAACGACAGAGAGAAAGTCTACGCCTGGTTCACCTTCTCACACTGGCTCATTTATGCAAACAGTGCAGCAAATCCCATCATCTACAACTTTTTAAGCGGTGAGTTATCAGACACTGAGAGCAGCTGTTTGAGTTCACTGCTGACCTCTAGTGGACAAAGTGACAAAAAACATCAACAACTCTTCATCAATGAAGCGTTTATTTACACCTGTAGCTGCTCAAAGAGTCTGGTTTGGATGTAAATCAACTCGTATACTTCTCAAACTTCAGGTGATATAATGGTTTAGAAATGAGATACATAAACCCTGCTGCAACAAGGCTGTGAATGTCATGCTGCTATAAATATCTGCTCTGCAGTCAGACGTGTCGACTGGTTCACTTTGATCCAAAGGGCTTCCTGCTCTGTCTGCATGAACATTTCATGCACTCTCTTCTTTTTTTTTTTGCAAACAAGATATCCTATTTGTACTGTTTTCTTTTTTCTATATTTGTCTTTACTTCAGTCATGTGCTGTGAAATGAGAAATACACCATAGAATCTGCTTTTTGGAGGGTTTTTGTCTCACTTAGTCAAACCACAATGGCTTTAACCACATTAAGGCCAAGTGTCAGATATTAGTGTGTAACTGTAATGTTTGAATGCTTAAGATTTGCATACACAATGACACCAAAGCACAGTACAAATAACTACAACTAAATACATGTTTCCTGATATTTTAAGCCCTTAATTTGAGATAAAATGGTCATAAGGCAGGAGTTGCATTCAGTAGTAAAAATTGACAGGATTTTTTAAATGAAGCTTTTAACTAAAGACGAGCTGCAGCAAAATGAACCAAGTTCCCAAAATTCACAGCCTGAAAAGTGTTCATCAGACTGACTGACTGATAGATAAATAATTAGAAGGGTGAACGGATTAACTGATGGACTGACAGATGAATGGATTGATGAAAAGGTGGCAAGATTTATCATCGGATGGAAGAATGGATAGATAAATAGATTGATGGATGGTTTGATTGACACTTTTCTGAAAATGATTCTTGTGTAGAGTTTCATGGTAACAGTTTCTTCACTTCAGTTCTCTTAACCCCTTAGTTCCCACCCAATTCTGCTGTTGTTAAACTTTACATTAGACTTTATGTAACACATCGCTCGTTATGCAATCCATAAAGTCCAAACATCAGCCTGATGTTTCTTTTTGTAGGTCACCTGTATGAAGTGAGGCGTATCTCTGTATAATGTCACAGTCAGGACCTTTTTTCATTGTTGTTTTGAACTGATCTATGAAATAACCACAGCTTTTAATCAGAATCTTCCTCTGACATTTCCTTTTTAATCAACCCGTCCTGAAGCTCTGCCGAAGCTCACGCCTTGATCTCTTTTCTGTTTGCTTCACGTCTGTCTTCCCCAATTTAGTCCACGTCTCTCTGATCTCAGTGTTTTCTCTGCTACATCTGAAGTTCTGTGATCTTCAATGTTGATTAAAATTAATACTGAAAACATCCTCTGGGCTGTAAGTGATCTAGGATTGCCAACGGAAACGAGTGTCTGCAGACAGATGCCATTTGGTGGCTTGAATTGATTTTATGTATCCGGGATTGCAAAGAGGTTTAGAAATTAACAACCATTGTTTTGTGATTAGGAAGTCAGGAACAAGCAAGTGTGTGTTGAAACTGACCATAGACATTGGGCAGAACATCTACAGCTAAATGTCCCAAAATGAAAACGTCATTTAGTTTTTTTTTTCCCCGTCATTAAAGATTCACAGTGAGTGTTTTTGGTAGATGTCATCTAAGTTTATGTTCTAAGTGAAATTTTGTAATCAGGTTTCTTTTCTGCCCTCCTCAGGTAAGTTTCGTAAGGAGTTCAAAGCAGCGTTTTCCTGCCACTGCTACACCAAAAGCCCGGATCGAACAAAGAGGATAAGGACCAGAATGAGCACAGAGAGCCGCAAATCCCTGTCTACTCAGGTCAACAACATGGACAATGTGTCACGTATATCAGATCAGGTGGTGTAGATAAAGAACAGACTCACTCACTCATTGTTAAATAAATCATTAACATGTCTGCATCAGGTTAAAAAAAGACAGCTGAATGAAAAGAATTTCTCAGAGGTGTCGTCTTGTGTTTCATGCGGACGATCTTCGATGAAGTGCTTTTGAATATCCGACCTCTGTTTTCTGAGGAACTTCTCACTTTTACAGAAAAACATGACGACCTCATGTAAATCAAAGAGGATTTATTTATGATGAAGCACCGTTTGAATGTGAAGTATTTGTACAGTTTCGTCACACGGTTTGCACACATGTATTGTTTAGTAAATGTCCTATTTTGGATGTGAACTTTTGGTCAGTGGCCTGAATATGTGTTGATTTATCGTATCACTGTTGATCTTTTTGGGTTGTTGTTTTTTTTTAACGATGACTGAGGAGAAGGTGCTACGAAGAAAACATCTAATAATGCTCAGATTAGTCACTTTTCCTTTATTAACACGTCAGCCTGAGGTCTTCAGTGTCTGTGGTCACAGATGTGGGATTAACCACTTTAATGATGTAATATGATGCTGGGTTAAGTCATTATCACCATCAAATGTGAATATTCAACAGCATGACACGAAATCTCATAACTGACCAAAATCAGATGAGCAGAGGGCATCAATCTTTGTTTGTCTCCTTTAAAGATGCAGCCATTACTGATCTTTATGAATGACTAGAGTCTTAATTATTCCAGTTATTAAGCTTTAATCACTTTAAAAACAGTATTAACATCAAGAATTAGGTTTGACACACTTCTTTGACTTCATAGTGCTTTTGTTTCTTCTGTTAGTGAAAGCCCATCTTTAAATTCTCCTCTTCACCTTCATATTTAATTTCCAACCACTTCACTGCAAAAACAGAAATCTAAGCAAGTCATTATGTCTTATTTCTAGTAAAAATTGTCTTATTGTTCTTAATTTGAGCCACATTCACCAGACCAGGTCATAAAAATGTCTTATTTCAAGTTTTTTTAAGACAAAAATGAGGTGTAAATTGCTTGTAACAAGTCAAAAAAATCTGCCAATGGGATAAGACAAATTCGCCCGGGAAGTTTCTTGAAATTAGAAAGATGTCTTAAAACAAGAATCTTTTATCTTATCCCATTGGCAGATTTTTTTTTNTAGTAAAAATTGTCTTATTGTTCTTAATTTGAGCCACATTCACCAGACCAGGTCATAAAAATGTCTTATTTCAAGTTTTTTTAAGACAAAAATGAGGTGTAAATTGCTTGTAACAAGTCAAAAAAATCTGCCAATGGGATAAGACAAATTCGCCCGGGAAGTTTCTTGAAATTAGAAAGATGTCTTAAAACAAGAATCTTTTATCGTATCCCATTGGCAGATTTTTTTTACTTGTTTACTGTATCTCATTTTGACAACTGTTGTCGCTAATTGGCTTCAAAACTCAACCTCAAAAAAGCAGATGAGTTTGGATCTAAGGTAAAAAAAAAAAAAAAAAAAAAACACAGAGTAGTGTAATGAGTGATAATGCATCCTGGGTTTTCAAAGTTGTTCAGTAATTTGGAAAGTTTCCTCACTGAGACTCTCCTGCTCTGGATCTGCTGTGAACATTTCAGAGTTTGTGGACAGCTTACGTTACAAAGAAAGACTTATCTACAGTGAAGCAGCTCTGTTTAGGTTTGAGGGTCTCGCTGTCTCACTTTGATGGTGATGATACCAACCATTTTGTTGTTTCTTTACTTTAATGTGAAGACTCAAAGACTTCCCACTCTGAAGCCTCTTTCTCTGTTACAGCTGTTGTTATCTCAGGTTAATTAAAAAGTTTCTATTTTCTGTTTGAAGAGCGCTGAATAAGAAAAGAAGTCCCAATGTTGTTCCTCTGGAGCCTTTCTGTGAAGATTGTGTAAATATTTTTTATCAGTGGGAATGTAAAAAAATCATCACTCTGTGAAATGATGATGATTTGTAGTTGCATGGAGACATTCAGTGGGTCATCTCAAGAGCAGGAAAACTTCAGAGATGTCAAAAACAAAAGCATGCACAGTTTACTTCTGAATCAGACTCATCTATGAGTAATTTTCTTAATGCATGAAGAGACTGCTTGTTTTTCTGTCTGACACAAACAAGGACAAATAACTTTTCACTGATCATCAAACTCTTGTTTTTAGTCGGGTTGTGTCTCCTTGTATGTTTAAAACCCCTCATTGTTTATTGCTGCCTCTTTTTTTATGAGTAATATCAAAATCTTGATGCCATTAGATGATAACAAATCTGTCAGATTGTCAACATGAGAAATATGAAAACAGTAAAACTAAACCACTTACACACCTGGTCAAATCTTAAGACCAGTCGAAACAATGCACCAATTTATTCATTTAATTTTCTTTGAGACCTAAATTACTACACCTTCATATTATAGTCAGTTATGTCAAATCTTCTCTCTCTAATGAGGTTTTTACTGCTGAAAACAGTCACAATGATGTTTTTTTATTTCTCATAGATGGATTTGAACTTTCTAACAAACAAATACAGAAGCTTGAGTCATTCAGAGGCAGAATTTCAACCTCAAGCTCATATTAATAGAGCAGCTGAAGAGTCTGATCGTTGATGAATTTATGATGCTTTTAATTTGAAAAGTTGTTCGTCAGAATGAGTTTTTATGAACCTTGGTTTATTTCCTTGAATCTTGTGTTTGTGTTTTGTCTCATTTTGTATCTACTTGTTGTTTGTTCAATTGTAATTCTGGGTATCCCTGAACTTTTTTGTCAGTAAAGTTTCTCTGAACTTTGTTATTGAGTCTTTTCGTGAATGAACAAAACGACCACAGATCAACAAGTTTTTCTTTGACAAGTCACCAAATTAAATCCAAACTCCATCAGTACTTTTACTAAATTGTTGTTGTGTAAAAGAACAATTTGAACCCAAACTCTTGAGTCACTACCGTCTGATTTTCCCAAACCTAATCTCACCTGAGGAGAAAAGCAGCTTGATTCTCAGAAACGTCACACTTTCACATTGTTTCTCATCAGACCTGATGTTTTGATGTTTTTCTCTCCGCTCTGTTTGGTCGGTTTTATTTGATTACACTCAGCGAGGTACAGCCCTCAGTAGATGTCCTGGTAAATGTGTTACCTCCCGGAGTCTGTGGTTGGTGGATCACAGCTTCAGAGCTGACACTGAAGTGAGGGACGGATCAGGACGGAGGGACAGCTACAGTCGTCCTCTGACAGCTTTAACAACAGGAAACATGAAACCGAGAGCTGCAGTCATATTTGGTGAGTGTCAATAAAATAACTCTGTTTTTTCTGACTATGAATCTTTGATTTAATTTCAATCTTGTCTTGTGTTGTTTGTCAAAAATGATTAACTTGCATGAGTGGCTCCTTGAACCTTATTTTTTGTCTGAAGCTCAAAACAATATGGATGATTTACACGCCTTTTTAAGGACAAACTTGTAGTTTTATGAATGCATTTCTCTTCCAGGTATTATGTTCCCTCAAATGTTCATCCTCAGCATCTCTCCTCCTCCACCTCCTGACTGTTTGGCTTCAGTTCATACCTGCGTGTCAGACCTGTGCAGGCAGGAGCAGGCGCTGTACGACGGTATCTGTGATGGTGAGACTTAAAAATAATCCCTGTTTCTCAGAAAGTGTGGATTGGAGCATGGTAGCGTTATTAAAGCAATTATTACATGTCCTCAGGAGATTTAGGACACAAGGCTCTTTTTTTCCCAATCGAATTGCAGCTCCTCCTGTAAAGCTTAAATGTAATAAATCGAGCAATAGCCTGGAGCAAAGTTTCTATAACTACATGATCAGATAATAACTTTTGCCTTCAAGACATGTTCATCTCAGTCTTAAACTGTGCAGTTTTCCCTCACACACCTGTGCATAAAGACACAATCGGTGCAGCTGCAGATAGAAAACACCTGCTGTGCAAACCTCACTCGTGGAAAATCCTGTTTTTCTACCTACCCTCCTCTGTTTGTGTTATTCAAGATGAAGCATGCCAAATAAAAGGCTCAGCTGGCTGTAACATGAGCATCCAGGCCGTAATGGACCAGTATCCCTCTCTGCAGGGGTGTGTGTGCGTCTGGGAGGAGGAGGAGGAGGAGGAGGAGGAGCTCTGCGGCTCTTTACAAGCACTCGCCACACAATGCAGCCCAAAGACAGGTGCAGTATTCTCCGTCCTGTTTGCGACGTGATATATTTAAATGAGACTCCTGTTGTTGTTGTTTGCCAGGGGTAATCTGATGATGTATTTGGACAAAGACAATAGGCTGGAAATTTTAGCTCCATCTGATTTCTGATCAATCTAGAAGTCTGCACAAAGGTAGAACTTAAAGAGCTTTAAGCTGTTAATCAAAACAGCTGTGCCTCTTTTTATGCAAGTTTATACACAAATTGAAGCCTTCAAGAGATAAAAATGTTTTCATCTGTAGTAGGGCTGAAAGATATATCGTTATCATATCGATATTGAGGGATGAAAATTCAAGATAGTAATATCCCAATATGGAAGATATCAACAATGTAGATTTTCCCGGCTCAGACAGTCACATGATTATTGGTAACTTTCTGTTAAATTTGATGACTGACAGTGAGCTCTGATCCATCAACCTTACTTTCCACATCCTGTTATAATATCATGCTTTTATTTTTCTGAAAAATGGTTAGTTTCACTAAACCCAGAGTCATACTGTATCACATCAATATCTAGATGTCTGACACTGAAATCGACAAAACTTCATATCTGGATGTTATTCAGCCCTAATCTCAAGCTGCTTTCCTATTTCACTTTTTCATGAAATAAAAGCGATGTTTCTGAAGTTTTGATAAAGTACAGTTGTGCTTTGCTGGTGTTTCCATTACAGCTAGAATTGGGCACAACTTGAGTTAAACCGTTGATTCAGTTTTGTGGATGTTGGAGACGGAAGCAGGACTGTAACTGGCTGTAACCATGGATACCGCAACTATTTTTAGAGCTGGAACTGTCATCTTTATGGGTGTTACTGTTGTTGCTGATGTTGTCAACTGTTGAAGGTTGAGGGTGTTGAAATATGAACACCAGAGTCCGTATGTGTGGAAACGGCCAAGTACTAATAATGTTTTGCTGTTATTTTTAAGCAGCACAGCTAAAAAGGAGCGCACTGATGGATTGGCAGTTGAGCGGTTTGATAAACTACGGTGAGGACTTGAAACAGTCAAACTTAACTCCGTGATTGTAAGAATGTAAACTCAATCCATCAACTATCAACATGTCTCTCTCAGTGTTGGATGATTCTGGATCCTGCTTGGACAGACTGAAAACCTGTGTCAGTGATGCTGTCTGCAACAGGTTCCTGGCACCTGTTCTCCAGGTGTGCACAGAGGAGCACTGCGACAGAGACAGATGTCAACAGGTGACTCATGAGTTTTACAGCAGCATGCCTCTGGCTGTGGCTCAGCTGCTGGTCCTGTGTGAGTGTGAAGCTTCAGATCAGAGCTGCCTGCACATGAAAACCTCTCTGCACAGCGGCACCTGTGGAGACTCTGCATGGATCTGCCAGGAGACGATCGACCGGTGTGTCGAGGATCAAACCTGCAGGTATGACGCCGTTCTGTGTCTCATCAGGGCAATCACAGCCTGATTAGATGGAGAAGTTCCTGGCATGTCAGAAGTTTTGGTAGAATGGCTGCACGCTGAGGCAAACAGTATCCGAACACATCATACAGCTCATTATTTAAAATATAAAATGCACAATATTAATTTGCAATTGGACAGTGAAGAAGAACTGAAACAATAATAATGTTTACTGTGAGAAAAAGAAAAAAGATTCTGGGTTTGGATCTGGAGATGGAACCTATATGTCGTATATTGGGCCTTCCAAGCCTACGCTTAATATCAAAACACAATAAGAGACTTTACTGTATTCCTACTACTGTTAATGAAAAAGCACCAATTGTTAAAGGCTGGCAAAAAGTATTTGGAGAGACTTAAAAGTGGGGCCCTGGGGTGGAAAAGTTTGTCAACCACTGTCCTATATTATTGTTGTTAACTTAACTTTTAAATAGGTGTCCACTGTAGTGACCACGATGCACCACAGGGTTATTTACTCCTAAATTCAATGGTTCATGTGGTGGAAATTCATATTAGCCTGTGTCAGGACATTTTTATTCTTCTCAGGGTCTGACAAATGTTATAGACAAACATTTGAGGGTGAAAAAGCGAATAAACTATTAATTATTCAGTGTTAAAACTGATGAAAGAGAGTTAAAATGTTTCGCAAAGCGTTAAAAAAAGGCTATTCATGAAATTACAAAAAAAGGAAAAGAAAAGAAGTCAAACAAACAAAAAAAGTCATATTTTCATTAAGTCCACACTCTTATGTTGAATGCTCAGTTACAAATATTTGAAAAAAAAAATGGAAAACTAACTTTCATGCCTTAAGACAAATAAAAACACTCAAGGGAAAAATCCTGACACTGACTTTCATAATTCATGCATCAGAGGGTTAATTATTTTATTTATTTGACTCTGGAAGTCATGTCATGATTCTCCCAAAAGAATAATTTAAATTTTCATAATATATGACAGGCACTGTTGTCCCTCTTCAGGATTAGGATGAGTCTTTGTCCAATCACAAGCTTTGAGACTTTCGGGCTCACGCAACATCGTTATTCTCAGAATATGATTCCTCCAGTGAAAAGCTTCATCACCTCATTATTGGAAATATGTCAGTGTCTTGAAATACATCTGTGTGGAGCAGAAAACAAAACGTGTTTATCAATATGACGTCCTTGGACTGAAATAACTCCAAAAAGTGACAGCTTGTCTCAAACAGCAGCTGATCTCTCTCTAGAGTTAATAACTGATTGAAGAGGAGTCTTATCTTAAAGTTGTTTCCTTGTTTCTGGAGCTCAGTGCATATATAGTGAATTATTTGATTTTATGAACACTGAGGTTCTTGAATGCATGGAGTCATTTCTTTCAGATCTCATCATATTGATTTTCTTGAACTGTTTTTATTTTGACTTCAAAGTATTTCTTTAAAAAACTGTCCTCTTTTCACCTGTTTCTGTTATTTTCTCTTTGTTCCTTCTGAAGCACCTTTGGCTTCATGTTTGAACGTCGGGAAGTTGCTCTGTACATAAAGATGAGATGAGGGGTTCAAAGTTGAGTCTCACCTCACCCTCCCTTCAACTTTCCTCTCAAAACCAAAAAACAAACAGGATTGTGAATGAATACAAATGTAGAACAAGAGTCCACAAGGTTTCAAAACATAATGGATGCCCTTTGTGTGTTTTTCTGAGAGCTGAATACAGAACATGTTTTCTATTTTTCACCAGAAAACTTCTGAAAGATTTCAGAGAAAGATGCTGGAGCTTTGAAGAGGCTGGATGCAGCGACACTGACCTCCAGAACGACAAGTGCTTCACCCGCATGGACCCTGCTCTCATCCTCGGTGCAGATCCAGAATGTAGATCATCCTTTTTGGCCACGCTGGGCACCGTACTTCACCATCCTTGTACCTGCAGGGGAATATACAGTAAAGATCTGATGACGTGCAACAAGATTCATGATGTTTTTCACAACAGATCACACTTCAGTGAGTAGAATTTGAACAAAAGAGTTTTTTTCTTCATATCTCAATTTGTTTATTGGACACTGAACGTTTCGTTTTCTTGTTTTAGTGACATCCTTGAAAAAAAGCAGCGTTATTCCTTCAACGCCTCCAGAAATAAACCAATCAGAGAATTATCAAACATGGTTGAATGGTAAGTTTCCAATACACATGGATAAAATGAAATAATGATCTGTTTTATCCATAGTGTTAATATTGTTTTATTTTATTTCAGATTACCTTCTATATATTTTTGCAGCCCTTCTACTTGCTGGAGTGGTAATAGTTCTTCCTCTGACTGTTATCAGCAGAATGTGGTGGGTCATTCATTATTTAGTCTCTCTTTTAAAGACACTGTGAGGAGTTTAAAACTGATTCTGAGCCGAATTATTAAAAATCTGTTCATTTTCATTATTCATTTGCTTCCCTAACAAAATCCATGCTTTGGCAAGGGAAATGGGAAATGCAAGTTCAGACACTCAACTCTGATTTTGCCCCCTTAAAGTGCTTTTAAATCTTTCTTGATCTAATAGTCATAATTCTAATCTGTGTTTTGGTTTTTTTTGGCCTTGCAGGTTGCTGAGAAGAAAAGACAAAACAAAATTTCACCATCCACAGAAAAGCAGTTTTGTCGTTATTCAGTAACAGTCATGCATGTTTCAAATGTTTGTCCTCAAAACAACAACTTTAATGCAAAACATATTTATAATACATCATCTGAATATTGTTTTCTTTCCATCAGATTTGCACAGATACACCATCGTGGCAGCTATAGAAGATGATAGATGTTTTGTTTTCTTGTCTTCAGCGGATTTTTTTCTCCAGTGTGTTTACTTCAGAGCTCTGTTTTTGTACCATGTGTTTCATGCTGACATGAGTCATCAGTGATCTTATAAAGACAATGTAATTCGACCTTTAGAGGATGTATTCTGTCTTCAGCTGTCATTTTGTGAGGGTTTGTCGCTGCTGTTTGTGTCATACGTATGAGATAATAAACTTCATTTTGGATCCTTTAAGGCTGGAGGCTGCATCTGGTCATTTTGATCTTTGGACAAAAAGAAGTGTCAGTGAACAAGTCTGCAGTTCATCCTTTAAGGTGGCAATGACTTTTGAAAAAACATCGTATTTAGGGCACTTAAAATACAAGGACAGGAAGACCTGAACAGAAAATGTGTTTTGAGGCAGACGCTCGGTAACCCACACTATCATGTTTTATTCCTGGATGTTTGAGGATCACAGCCCCGTGACCGTGTGATTCAGGGACATGAGCTCTGTCGTGAAAGAGGGAAAGACAATTTAACGCTCAGCAGACAAACAGCAGGGCTTTGAATTCTGAAGTCAGCACAGGCAGGTAAGGATGTATCCTGTATTCAACCAGATGATGCATTAACTTCAATTCATATAACTTATTTTAAGCATATGCACTTGAGTGAGAAGTCAGTAGGCAGATCTGATCAATAGGTGTGCAAGTTTTCAGCTTTGTGAGGCTTTAGTAATCCATAGATAGACCTTAGTGTGATCAGCAGATCCTTTAATATCCACCCTCTTGTATAAAGTGCTTTTCTGGGAACAAAACAGTTCCTAAAGTGCACAGTTTTCTGTGTTTCCTGATGTTCTGGGAAGATAGTGTAAATCAGGCTGGTTATCTAGAGAGTAAAAGTAAAAATAATTGGGCTACACTGCTAAACCAATAGACAGCCTGCCTCTTATTGCTTAATTGTCTAAGGTGACCTTGGGAGCCAAAACATACAGTTTTGCCGGAAAGTTTACACCCTCCAGCAGAATTTCTGATTTTTTGTTTTTTTTTCTCAGAAAATATGAATGATAAAACAAAATCCTTTCTATCGCTCATGGTTAGAGGTTGGGTGAAGACATTTATTGAAAAAAAAAAATTTTTTACTCATTTTGAATCATAATGACAACAGAAACTTCAAAAATGACCCTGTTAAGAAGTTAACACAACTCCGGTGCTTTTGTCCTGATAAATGCACAAAAGTGAACACAAATGTGTTTGAATGTCTACTAAAGGTAACCATCCTCACCTGTGATCTATTTGCTTGTAATCAGTGTGTGTGTGTATGAAAAAATGACCACGGTAATTGTTGAAGTTTGTTGTCAATATGATTTAAAAAGAGTAAACACAGTTGTCTGTTAAGAAATGTCTGCACCTAAACTCTAACCATGAGTGACAGAAAGGTTTTTGTGTTAACGTTCATATTTTCTAAGAAAAAGCCAAAAAATCAGAGAATTCTGCCCTCCTGGTTGGCATGTGACACTAATCTGCTACTTTGACTGGTCAAAACATGATACCCCGGCCTCCTCTTGGGAGCCATAATACTCAAAAGTGCCCTCTCAGAAGCCCAGTAAATGCTAAACCGCCCTTTCCGGAACAAAACAAATGCTAAAGTGCCTTCCTTGGTGCCAAACTTGCACCAAAGTGCCTTTTTGGGAGCCAAAATGTTTTACATATGCTTACACCTGGGAGCCAAAACACATGCGTATGTTCCCACTTATTCGGCGCCATGCTGTATGTCTGTATGTGCCTTTTTTCCCTTTTTTTTGCCCCTGCCCTCAAAATGTCTATGCACACCACTGCTATTCACCCTGTGCTGGTTTTGATTGGGCTTTATTGCACTGCATATGGATGTGTTGCCAGTTGCAGAGCTGTTCCCCAAAACCCAGAAAACTGAGGCTCATCTCAACTATCTGAAGCCTAGAAAACTGTGATACGATTTCTATTTTTATGTCAAAGAAGTGATAATATTTAGGAGCAGGGAGGTGAAGCGGTACAGGCTCCATAGTTACAGGCTGTTAAGACTCAATCTTTCATCTGACCAACATGTCTGGACTGTGGGAGGAAACCCACACATGACTGTCAGGAAACACACAACCACATCCAAACACTTCCTCCCCCGCTGGTCTCGAGCCAGAAAATTCCTGCTGTGCAAATATAGGAAGTGAGGTGAGCTTTGCTTCTTTTAATGCTCTTTTACTCCTTTTTTGAGTATTTTCTCTCTGTATCAAAGTGAACTCAGTGTTCTTGGCGTCTTTAGAAAGCTTTCTGTGAGCTAATAAATGAACAGTTTTCCTTCTACCTTCTCATATCTCTCATTTCTCTCCCTCCTCTCTGGACTGTTTGTCACTCTCAAAGTCATTCAGAGCTTCTTGTTTGCTCTCACACCAGATTCCCCCTCGAGGATGTCAGGCGCGCTGAGACCTTGGCGCTCCAATTTTCTCTCCACAGCAACAGGTTTGGAGATGTCAGGTTATTGTGTGAAGCTTTTTCTCTGCAGATTAAAAAAAAAAAAAGATTTGTGTAAGTGCCTGCAGGACTCACCTTGAAGCCTGAGTGTGACATTCAGACATTCACTCAGTATTATCTGATGGCTGCTCCTGCTCCAACAAAGGCAGACTGGTCCCTCTTATGCTTCTTGGTCTTTTTGCAGAGAAACAGAAATAAAAGGATACAGACTTGATTCAGATATTTAGGGCTTTAAGAGGATTTTGTCTGACTTTTCTTCTCACAGGTTGAAGTTTTCTCTCAGGTAATCAAAACATGATGAACTAGTTAAAACTTGATATGACCTACACATTCCTGAATTGCTTATTTCTGGTGATTTAATGTAAATATCAACACCCTTCATCATTTGAGCCACGTTACAAACTGCCTTAGGTCTTATAATCTCAAGTTAGGAAAGTTGTCTTGCGTTTGGTCTCCTCTGTGATTGAGTGCCCTGCCCTCAATGTCTTCACCTGTGTCCCAATAGTGGTTACTCAGTTTTCATTTACTCTCTGTGTGTCCTTTAGTTTACCTGTGTGTTCTCTGTGATTTCCCATGTGCTTTTGTTTGGATCTTTTATTGACTCTTGGACTTGGTTGAGAAAGTTTTCTCCCCCTTTGTGTCACCAGCTGTGGGAGATGTGCTAATTTAATTGGAAAAAATGAGCCAGCAGTGCTTGTTCTCTTCTCTTATTAGTCAGAGTATTGGAAAGCAGAGGCCGGAGAGAAATAATCTGCTGGGCGATGATTAAACAAGAAAAAGTTAGTGTGTGGGAGCAGGTGTGGAGAAAGGTCAGATTCTCCGGTGAGATCAAAGATACACAAACTCCACTTCACCTACATGGAGCTACTTTAAACAAATCTTACTTTTTATGAACTTCTACAAACTCTTTTTTCCACTTATGATCCCTCATAAAGTCATAAAAGTCAGTCATAAAATTCTCCTGTGAAAATTTTACGTCAAAGTGACTCCCAAGCCTTTGAAGGAGATGCAGATAAAAGTGGAATTAACTTTTCTACAGCAGAACAATCAACCTCATGAATGTGTAATCATCTGATAGATAATTGTTTGCATACATGATAAAGACTGAGGCATTGTGGGTATGAAATTATCATATTCTGATAAATTTATGCAAATGTCCCAGTGTGCTCTATTCACAGGAGTCGAGTTTCTTTCTTTCTTTCTTTCCCAGAGTTCAGCTGGCTTCAGGGACTCATTCTTATTAGACTGATTTATTATATAATGATAGCAATTACAATTAACTGAGAGAAAAGCAGCTGCATCCTGGGATTTTTTTTCTGTTGATTTTCTCCCATCCCAATCTGATTTCCCCTTTAATAAATTATATTACTGCATTTTTTTTTCTCACTTCACTTTCAAACAACTCTCATTGAAGGTCAGGAAAAAGCTTCATTTGTTTCGTTCTGCTTTATTACATTTTACAGACAGAAAAGTACGACACAGTCTGACAGGAGACACATGAAAATCTACACTTACACAGACGTTCCTCTAAAACACTAGCTTATGACATGGTCGAAGGTTTTTTTAATGGCAAAAGTAGGATCAATGGGCACTTTTTTTTAACATCTTTGGCAAACCTGAGATCATCAGAAATGCTGAATCATTATCTTCTGCTTCATTTTCTTTCCTCAAAGGATCAGAGCTGGTGTCAAAGCAGGAGAAGTGTACAGAAAGTAAAGTGCAAACAGGTTTTATCAATACATGAAATGAACAAAGATTTCTTGAGTTTGTTCTAACTCATCATCAGAGGTTAGAAAGATGTCAAAGCAGACCTGGTTTAATTTAACACTATCAGGGCACTGAGGTTCGAAAGGAAGAAAAATCACTACTTCATTTTGATTAATCTAATCACACATTTGAAGCTTTACCTCAATTTTCTTTGATAAATCTCAAAAGTCTAACCAAAGATCGCAAAAAATATGCTAAAAAAGTTATCGTACCAAAAGAAAATGGACATCTCACTGTCTTTCCTCTTCTAACAGATGCCAAAAATGAAAAAAATGGGAGCAGGGAAAAGCACAAAAACATGCCTTTTTAATCTCCTGATGAGAAAAACACTTCAAATGCAGCGGCATAGGCAACGATTCTGAATGCAGCAACAACAGGGGAAGCACTTGGAAGGAAAAAGAGTCAGATATTGAGACTTATTTCTGTACAGGAACATATCACAGCGCTCTGCTCAAAGCTTGGGCCACTTTGGAGTTTGTTTTGCGACATAAAGCTTTGCAGATGAAGTCACCGGCCTCGATGACTTTGGGGAGGTTCACGCCCTGTAGATAAATTCATGAAGAGAAGAAGGATTAGTTAAAGTGGGAACAAAACAGTCAAACAAATTAGCATAATTTACTACATTGAGTCCTAATCTTATGTATAGTTATGTAACAAATGAGACAACTATAAATATATGAAAGGAAAACAAAGCAGTGTGTTTGCTTTTATGGCAAGAGTGCTGCCATCTTGCAGCTGTGACATCATGGGGTTGGTTGGTTTAGCAAATGGGCTGATGGGAGTCTGACAGTGATTGAACAAAAATTCATTAAATACAGAAAAAATACAGAAAAAACATAGTAGAATAGGGTTACAAGCATATTTGAAGGAGATATTTTACAGCAGAAACTACTGCACACCACCAAAATACATTTATTAAAGCAGTTCAAAGTTAAGAATAATAATAACTTAAGATGTTGAATGGAAATAAGATTTTAAATGGTTGAAGTAAATAAAATGCAATTAAAAAGGGTGAGAATGAGATTTGAGTGTAAATTAATTAATTAATTAAAGCACTAAAAAAATACTCAGTTGATGAGATGGGACAATGAATTGAAGAAATGAAAGTGAATTTAAAAAGTAAAGACATGAAATGATAAAATTATAAAACCCCTACACTGAAGCCAGAACAGAAAGCTAAATCTTGAGTTTAGTTTATATTTTTAAGTTATAAAATTGTTGATATTTGTAGCTTCTCTCAGATCCTCTGGCAGTCTTGGAGCATAGTGGCGGAAAGCAGCATCACCTTTTTCAGTGCTGCCGTCATCCAGCATGAGCTCTGCAAGATGGCAGCGCTCTATTTTTTTTAAAGATGTTTATATTTGTTGCATTTGCCACACAGTTATCAATAAAATCAGGACTCAATTTAGTGAATAATGCTATTTCTTTGACCATCACATTTCCACTCTAACCTGCAAAGAACATGAAATGGGAATGTGAGTGTGCAACAGGTGATAGAAACTGAGCTGCAGTGACTTAATTCGTCCAGCAGGGGTAGGGATTGTTAAATAAATAGTTTCAGAGTGGAGCCGTGCAGCACTGTGGGTTTGTGTGAGTTTGTGCAAAACCACCGATACTATAAAATAAACATTTACAGAGCCGAATGTTTGCAGAGCGGTCTGTTTATGTAAATGAGCTCTGAGGGATTGTGTGACTTTGGATGATTTGTTGGGATTATGGAGACGTGAAATACAGACGGAGGCACACTTACAGTCTCGATGCCCATGCCGTGGAGCATGTAGAGAACATCCTCTGTTGAAACGTTGCCAGATGAACCCTGAGCGTACGGGCAACCTCCCAGACCAGCTACTGCAGAATCCACCACACAGACCCCCATCTGCAAGGACACACAGCAGAGACATTCAGGGCCTCTACGAGCTGCATGTAAAAGCCAGGAAACA